>JAPMLY010003198.1:20000-34986 GCA_026401115.1 Tetraselmis chui | reverse complement strand
CACAGTCGGACAGAGAGACAGACACGCATCAGCACGCAGCCCAACGCACACACCCGCACATATTTTTCATAAATCTTTTACGATCATAACTTTCACACAGTAAGATACACACAAACACACCCTGATAAGTATCCTATCGCGCGCACGCTCTTTCCCTCCCCCCTCCCACTCTCTTTCTCCCTCGCTCTCTCTCTTCCCCCCCCCTCCCACTCTCTCTCGCTCTCGCTTTCTCTTGCTCTCCCTCCTTATGTACATTTGGACGAAGTGCCCAACAACGTTAGCAGCAGGCATGTCCCCATACGCCTTTTCGACTATCATAATTGTGGTGGTATGGTGTTGCTTGTGTAATGCGCAGGTGACACCTTGTGATTGCAAAGTATCCATGGTTGCCAGTCGATTCGAGCTGCCACGTCGCGGAGACTTACTAAAGCTATCCAAGCAATGGTTTCCGGACATAGCGGACGCCCTAGCGCAACACATTTCGTGCCACGCTACCCCAGTATGCTACGAGGAGATGGGAAGCAACGAGAGCTAACAAGTGACTACGGCTACGTCCAAGAGAGAGGCCGAGGAGCTCCTTCCCGTCCTCGTGAAGCGGGATGACGTCATGCGGAAGCGAAAGGCGTTGGAGGCGGCGGCACCCGCCGATAGGGCCCTTCTCGCCAAGAAGCAAGCGATTGCTAACGTCCAAGACTACAACCGGCCTGACAACAAGGCCAAGGGCCGCCGCAAGTGCGGCTCTACTGTCCACAACCGTGCCACCTGCCCCAACAGCTTGGCCGAGGAGAGCTCCCGCCTGCTCCACCCGGCGATGGCGCTCCTAACACTGCTTAGTATGTATGATGATGTACGGGTAGCGATATATATACTCATTATGGCAGCACGAGTACAGGTACCGGTTTGATTTATTATGGTACCGGGAATGCAAGCAGTTGTAGTGATGTACAAGTACCCGCAAAGCTGGGATGTCCAGATTTGGACATCCCAATTGTAAAAATCTTCAGAGGATACAAATAAGACCGTATCCACTGGATACAAGTAAGACCACCCTCAATTAAACATTGATTTAGCGGAAAAATGCGTGGAGGCCACCAAGCAAGAAGAAGACAGGAGATAAAAACCTTTTGTTTCCGCTCCCACTTTCATCTTGTTCTTTTTGTAACCAATAACACGCGTGAAACCCTGAGCCCGAGCAGGAACAGTCCAGATGATAACCGCGTACTGTATAGATCAATAATTTGCCCTGATAATAAGCCCTAATTCAAGGATGGAAGTTAAACCTCATCTTGTTCTTCTTGGAATCAAACAACCTATTAAAGTAAAACCCCCAATCATAGTATACAACACACTATGAAGTCTGAAGCCGGAAGTTGATGATGCTCCATTGCTCTGTCCGCCGCCGCAGACGGTGTGGAGGCCGCTTCTCCCTCGGCAGAGATTCCTTTTCCTGTCACGGCGCTCTTCACCCGCGCCATGGGCCGCAAGCGTCCCCGTGCTTACTCGAGCGGCGCGTGAGTCGCCGCTTGTCGCCTCCAACACGTGTTACATTGTCGGCGTTGCCTACGGCGTTTCTTCATTCTAGGCGCTTCCTTAATTTAATTTGCTAGTTTCGTGCACAATTTAGTGCTTCCTTTTGCCGTGCTTTGAATTCCGTGATCAACTTGTCACTCTTGCCTTTTTGTTTCCCCTCCCTTTTTCCATATCCGTGCTCATGTTGTTCTTCTTGTATAGCATTTATTTCCATTGCTTCCAAACTATGATGTACACTTGCATTCTAGTGAATGCACAAATGCCCGGGAACTACCCGTAGGTCGTGCGTGGGGGTGCTAGTTAAGACTTCATATTGAGCGCCCGCCGGCGGGGCAGCGGCGGCGGCTCCGGAGGGGGGTGCGCTTACTGCGCTCACAGGCCCGTCGGTATCCCTTCACCTCCCCGTGGTGGGCGCTGGAAACCCCGTAGCCGTGCCCGACATGGCACGGTAGGGGGCTAACAGGGCCGACAGCTCGATCCGTAGGATCAGCAGTTGTCGGGAAAGCCATGTACAAAGGGCTTTTGAAAAAAGAATTCTGTCCGATACAAGCACCAAGATCTCCCGCTCGGCCCGTCCGATATGTTTTTTCGCATACAGATACTAGTGAGTAGAGTCCTACTTCGAGGGGGTGGGACATGTACCACACGAGCGTTTGATGGCGAGGAGGGTACGGCCGGATTAGCGGTGGGAGGCGGGTGTTGGAGCTCGAAGTGGCCAGCCGGGAGGTAGCGCCAGGGAAGGGCGCTCGCTAGCCTCCGATCAGCCATGTGCCAGTCGAAACTTCCCAGGGGGTGAGGCAAGACATGGCAAAGGCCGGTGGCCGGTCGCAGGCGGAGGAGCGGCTATGTGAGGCGGCGGCGATCCTTGTACGGAGGGCTTTTTAGAAATTAAACTAATGTCCGTACCCGGCGTCGAGCTAGTTGGGGAGCACCACCAGCGTAGGGCGCTCACTAGCGAGCCGCCACGCGGACAAGTTACATCTCCCGGGGGGAGGAGTAAGCTTGGGCGGCGAGGAGGCCAGTCGCGACGGAAGGAGCGACAAGATCTGGCGACGACGACCCTCCGGGTCGGCGCCGCCGGAAAACCCCCGTTCGGAGGTTTTTTGACTAATTTCCGTGCACCCGCGGCCCGACGGATCCGGCTATGGTGACATGACCCCCCCCCTCCTCGACACCCACTACCCGGTTAGACGAGACCCTTGGAGTCCCAAGTTCAACAAAGTCTGCTAGGTGGACGCGCGATCAGAGGGGGGAGGGTACGGACGCAGGCCGGACTACCAGACAGGTATCCGGGTACCAAACAGAGAAAAAACCGGGGAAATGAGCGGGGAAAATTCAGGCGCGGAGGCAAGAGCGCCCATGTTTTTCTATGTCTGTGTGTCTCGGTCCCCCCCACCTGCCCTCGAGGTGAAAAGGGACCTCGACAAGGAGGACCGCCGCGTCGGCGGATGCGGCGGCGACCTTGGCGGGGCGGCTTACGGGATGGGGCGGCAGGATCGACGAGCGACCACGCGAGGAGGGCCTTTTGGCCAGCCTTTCCCCTCATGTCTTCGGCAAGACCGAAGTCACGCGGGAGCAAGATCAGGTTGGCCCGACGTCCCTCCGGTCGGCACCCCGGTTCGGTGGGAGCGGGCCGAGCATCGTGAAGGTCGAGCAGCAGTTTAGTTTTGCATTTCTCGACAAGTGGAATTTCTTTATATTTTTTCTTGATTACAAAATTATTACGCTGTTACTGCTTAGGCGAAGGGGCTGTGGCAATTACTGCGATTGCTTACACTTCTGTCTAACTCCCGAGGAACGTCGACACACAGTGAAGCAAGGTGTGTCGATAGGTCTACGTGGTCGAAGGGACCCGGGCCCAACTTGCTAATAAGTCATGTATGGCAAAGTAGAGTGGCCCGAGAGACAGCAGTCGGTCCATTTTGCCGGCACATGTTGTGAACAATTTCAATTTCAATTTCAATAAGACTTCATACTCACTATTTGTTGGCGTAACGGAGACACAGACAAACTCACAAAGAGAAAGTCAGTGAGCGAAGGTAGACATGCAGTGAAATGGTTAGAAGAAGGAAAGAGATAATCGCTTGCGCATCTGTAATACGAGATTCGCCTTTGCATGCTTATGGATCATCTTATTTCGTGTCGTCAGTGAGTAGTTTCTTAATTACCGTGATGTCATCTTACGTTTTCCCGTTTTCCATTTTCCTTTGTTAGGTTTCCATGTTGTCGCCTTATCGTTTACCGTCAACTGCGTCTCCTCATTCCGAAACGCTCAAATCATCAATGCTGGAAATCCGTTTCGATATTCCGTTTCGAATTCCGTTTCCGTTTGGATATCCGTTTCGAATTCCGTGCTCAATCTCATTTCGATATCCCTTCGCCCGATCGCCGCTTTCACGTCGTGCACGTACCTTCCCCCGAGTTCTCTTCCAACACTTGTAGGAAAGTGGTGCAGCACCCCGATTGTTGATTTCCGTAACTAAAAGAGCAGTATGGAGCTACATTCTCACCCGGTAGTCGACAATTGCAGACTTGACCCGCGTTGAGAGTGACCCATCAGTGGACAGTGCCTTTCAAAGTGGTCCCGAAATCCCGACAAAGTGCGTACCTGTTGAATGGGGCGGCTTGTGCTCTCTATTCTTGAGCCTCACGGCCAATCGGATCCGGCTGCTTATTATGTTCGACACCTAAGCCCCATAGGCGCCCTTTTCTAGAGCTCATCGAATGCGTTTGTTTTGCATGTATCCCCCCCTCCCCCCCATTGTTGACATCGCCGGTAAGTTACCCTGAGGCACATGTGCCCGTGAGGTGATCCACACTTTATTGATGAGCAAATCGATGAGTACACTCTCCTTAAATTAAAGCAATATATCAATATGTATATCTTTATCTTCATGAAACATTGATCATGGTTTCGAATCAATAATCGTGTGCATGTCTTGTAACTTTCCGTGCTTCCACCTTCCCTCGACGGTTGATTAGGTGGCAACAATTGTGAGTTGAAGTCGAACAAAGCCGATTTCAATCTCGTGACAGTATACATCGATCCAACAACCTTGGGTTTGATCCTATTACATGAGCTTGCTATAATCCATGTGTGTGTGTGTGTGTGTGTGTGTGTGTGTGTGTGTGTGTGTGTGCGCGCGCGCGCGCGCGTGTGTCCCTTCTCATTAGCTCAATTTTGAGACTGCATAGCACATGCAACTTTATGTTTGTGGAAAGACAAATGCATGAAATGTCATTTGTGAGCTTCAGCTTTCGTTATTTAGGGTCATAACTATAAATGTCATCTCGGTAAAGCACTATGAAATGCTACATGTGGGTTCCTCTTATTGTCAGTTCCATACACTCCAAGGGCAGCCTTTGTGGCGGTTAGCCTCTGAAAGCTAAACGCTAGCACAAATCTGTTCTAGTCGGACTAGTTCTGTTGTTGCAAGATGGCAAAATGATGTTGTCGAGAGGCAATGGTGAAAGATGTTTCACTGCTTTACTTAGGCAGTAGATGTTGTAAGTGAACAAAGGAATTGTTAAAAGGTTCTGTCACCTCCCTCTACTGCACTTGGCTTAAATAGGTTTCAGCCCAGACTAATTACGCCTGCAAGCTACGCTTACGTGTCAGGCGTTAGCGCTGTCTAACCGTCGTCATCTGCCTCGAGACGCGGCCTGCCTAGCATTGGGTTTCACGACGCGGCTCCCTCTGCATCGAAGAGCTCGTTCTGGCGCGTCATCTGGCTAGTTAGATTATTTATGCATATTTGTACGTACCGGGAGGTACTGGTCGTACTGTAGCATCAGCACCATTACAATATTGCAGTAGCGACGTACCCACGAGTATACGTCCGTCCTGTGGAAAAGCACGAATTGGAATCCGTAACGAGTACTTGAACAATTTCATGCAATGTACTGTTGCATGACTTTACTCGTCACACTCGTACCCTCCCCCTCTTGACAGATCAATGAGGTCACCGCGAGGCAGACCTCCGTGGTCTAAGCTCTTTTACTGAAGCTGTTACTGGGACTCAGGAATGCGCGCTTGGTGAGCGTGCATGAAGTCAATGTAAGCCTGAGTCTTGGCAAACTTGCGCCATTGGGGTGTCTCCAAGAAATCTTGTAACGCAATCGTTCGATGCACCTCGTTCAACCGGTGCCAGACATGTGGAATGTCGTCATCACTGAAGTGCGTCATGAAGAGCAAATATTTGCCTCGTCGCCCAGGTAGCGACTTGATGCACACATCAGGGATGTGCGAGACGTCAAACTCCTCGTCGTCTCCTTCAGGTACAGTCACCGGGACAGCTGGTCGTAGTGGAGCAGTAGCACAGGGTCGTAAGTTGTTAACATGGAACACATGATGTAAGCGTACTGTCGCTGGTAGTTTCAATCTGTAACTGTGTTTCCCAATCTGCCCCTCCACTGAAAAAGGGCCGAGCTGTCTGTTACTGAGTTTCCGGTTCGGTTGTCCTCGCAGAAAAAGGTTTGCTGTGACGACTGACACCTTGTCTCCCTTAGCGAAGTGTGGCGTTGTAGACGGTTCTGTGCGCGCCTGCATCGTGTCCTTGTGTAGCTGTAACACTGAGCGTACCAAGGTGTGTACTTCATGTAGTAATCTCAACCGTTCTGTTGCGTCTTGCGAAATTGGAATCGACGGTCGCATGCTGAATAGTAGGTCAGGAGGCTCCTCAGGAGAGAATCCAAAGTTAGCCTTAAACGGTGTGTGTTCAATTCCGAGTACACGCGAAGCGTTGTACGCAAACTCCACTTGCGGTAGAAGTGTCGACCAATCAGAGCCATCATAGCAAGAAAAGCAACGAAGAAGCGGCTGAAACGTGCTGTTTACTCGCTCTGCCAAGCTGTCTGTTTCTGGGTGTCGGCTGGAAGACATGTTTAAACGCGTTCCGAGGCGTCTCCAAAGTGTCTGCCAGAAAGTGCTGACAAATTTCGGGTCGCGGTCGCTGATAAGCACACGGGGCAGTCCATGTAAGCGGTAGACTCCCTGTAAAAACAAAGTGGCAGTTTCTTCGGCAGTAATCGACTCTGTACATGGCAGAAAATGGGCCATTCGAGTTAGATGTCTACTACAATCAGGACACTGTTAAAGCCCTTGCTCTCAGGCAAGTGTGTCAGGTAATCAAGACCAACTGTATGCCACGGTCTGGGTGGAACAGGTAACGGGTAAAGAGTCGCAGCCATCTGCGGTCGAATCTTCGCTCGTCGACACACGACGCAGCGTTCACAAAAATCTTTCACGTCTTGGCGGATTCGTTTCCACCAGAATCTGTCGAGTGCTTTAGCAAGAGTGCTAGCAACTCCTTTGTGACCAGCTGACGAACTTTCGTGCAACTCTGTGATCAGTTTCAGTCGGAGCTCAAAGTTCTGTGGTATAAAGAGGCGATTGAGGCGCCAAAAGTATCCGTCTCTGGCTTCTATCCGGCTGTCTCTTGTCCACTCACCCTCGTCCCCATAAAACGAATCTTGTGAGAACCCCTCGCGAATGAGATCAGCGAACTCATGGCTCAGCTGCAGCGCGTCAACAATAAGTGAAGTTAACTGTGCGTCTTCAAACAACAGCTGGGACTTCCGTCGTAATTCTCGATTTGACGGAACCTCGCCATCCCAAAATAAGGGTACTGTGGCCTGAGGTACGAAGTCTGGACGCCGGCTTAACGGGTCAGCTTCGTTCAGAGCTCCCTTGCGATATGCAAGTGTCATCGAGCCCACAAACGGTTGCAAATCCCGCAGGTATCTTGCTTGCCGCTTGTTCAGCCTGTTGTTCGGTTGCCTGAGCAGATGTCGCAGTGTGTCGTGGTCTGTTACGACAAGGAACTTAGAGCATCCTTCAAGATAGCACCTCCAATGCATGACAGCTTCGCATACGGCCAAAGCTTCTAAGTCGTACGCAGAGTAAGTGTTACCACGCTCAGCTGGATTCAGCTTACGCGCCCAGTAAGAGACTGGTTGAAGACCTCCTCCTTGGTCTTGCGACATGACTGCTGCAATCCCCACTGTTGAAGCATATGTAGCCACGGTGAACGTCGTGTCCGAGCCGACCTCCGGAAGGATCAGGCATGGCGCGGAAATGAGCCGTAACTTGAGAGTCTCAAAGGCTTCCAAACAGACAGGCGTCAGCGTAACCTTCTGTGGCTGGGACTTCCGCAGTAAGTCCGTCAATGGAGCCGTAAGGTCGCTAAAATGGTGTATAAATCTGGCATAGAAGTTGCAGAATTGTACAAAACTGCGAACCTCCTTCTGCGTCTTGGGCACTGGCCAGTCTGCAACGGCCTCGACTTTCTTTGTGGAAACCGAAATTTTACCGGTGGACACAGTGTAGCCAAGATATTCCATCTCTTGCAGTCCGAAGAAGCATTTCTAAAGGCGTAATTTCAGCCCTTCCTCCTTGAATCGCTGAAGCACTAGACGTAGGTGCTCCAGGTGCTCCTCCAGTGTTCGACTATAAATGCAGACGTCATCCGGGTAGACTGTCACGAACTTATGTAAAAAGTCGCGAAGAATGTCGTTCATCATTCGTTGAAATGTAGCTGGCGCATTGCATAGGCCAAACGGCATGGCGACCCACTCCATTAATCCATAAGGGGTCTGAAAAGCCGTCTTGTGAACGTCCTGATCACGCACTCGAACTTGCCAGAAGCCAGAAGCGAGGTCGAGGTGTGTGTAAAAATTCGCGTCTTTAAATTCGTCGAGAGTATCATCCACTCGCGGAAGTGGGTAAGCATCTTTACGCGTAACCTCGTTAAGGCCACGGTAGTCAATGCACAGACGTAGCGAGCCATCAGCTTTCCGCACAAAAAGAATTGGCGAGCCGAACTCACTGTAGCTAGGAAGGACCAGACTAGCCTCCACCGCGTCTTTGAGCTGTCGATTGAGCTCAGCGCGCTCTGCATGTGACAATCTGTTCAGCCGTTGGCGTCGCATCGGGCCAATTGTTTCAATGGGATGATCCCATTGTCGGCTTACATGTGGAGAGTCGACATGTTGCAGTAACTCCGGGAAGTCATCAAAAAGTATTGACCGGAAGTTGTCACGTTGTTCTGCAGTTAGCTCCTCTCAAGTGTGAAAGTCTGTCGGTTGTTCAACGGCTGACGTGAGTTCAATGACGTAAAAATTAGCATGACGTCCCCTGCTGCGGCGCGTCTTGCGCATGAGTTTCTGAACTTTCGTAGATGACAACAGCAGACACTCAGGGCGTCGTTCCTCGAGCGTAGTCTCCACTGTTGTAAGGCTAGGGATCAAGTGAATTTTGTCGATGTTGATGGTAATGATATTTTGCAACGTCGATGTTGATGGTATTGATACTTTGGATTGTCGCTGTTGATGGTGTTGATAGTTTGGGATGCTGACATCGATGGCAATTTAAGCCGATATTATCGCCGATGTATCGATATTTGGGACGATATATCGATACATCGGGCTTTGATAATCAATATTTTACAATTGTTCTTATAATTGATGGCATTGATGCTAGCACTACAACCGTCGTGTCGATATCGATGTCGCAACCTATCACATCGATGGCACTATCACCAAGTGATGATGATACTATCGATGATGCATCGATGGCTGATCCCTAGCCTTACACTGTTGTGCCGTCCATTAATGTAAAAATTCTGGTGGTACCAAACTGTAAAGATGCTTGTTCGTCATCAAGCCATGGTAAACCCATGATTAAATCAGCTGTACGTAAATCACGTAAGACGTAAAAAGTCCGGTGAAATTCGTGTCGAGCCAGCTCAAAAGTGACGGCACCGACTGTTGTAGAAGTCACTCGTTGTCCGTTAGCGAGTCTAAATGGAGTCTTACTTGCAGACTTCCGAGTCTGTAAGGCAAAGCGTCGTACAAAGTCCTCTGACATAAAATCAAGTGTCGCAGCGCAGTCCACTAATCCAGAAATTTGGTGTCCGCCATCAGGAGTTTTCACAGTCAGCTCGGTTCGAATTAACGGGCGAGCTTCCGTGAGGTCAGTCAGTAGGGTTGTAGCTGGCGAAGAAAATTGTTGCAGCGTAGCGATGGACGCTTCCGCGTTGTCTGAAGGTACTGGTACCGAGTTGGGTTGATCAGGTGATGTAGGTACTGTAGAGTCGTTAAACGCACAATCTGCGTCGACGAACCACAGCTGTATAGGCAAAGGAGCTGGAGCAACCACCTCCTGTTGCGTTGGGTTCTCCAGTGACTGACGAGTAAAAAGCTGTGTCCTCGCTGGGAATTCTTGGTAGAGTTTCCAGTGCTTAGTCACTCGAGTAAATTTCGCCCATTTTGGTAGTACAAATACAGCCAACGTAGATGTCGGAGATGTTCGACGACAATCCTCAAAATGCTGTGCAATCTGCTCATCTAACTCCCAGGGTGGGTTGATGAACACCCGTTCTCCTGTCAAATCTCTGTCAAGAATCGAGTCACTCGGCGAACAGTGAGGTAAGTCACCGTGCGAGTTCAGACCTTCATCATCAGCACATCCCTCCAATGTGAAGTTGAATTGTGCATGTAGAGGGTCAAAGACTGAGTCAACCCGTTTCCAATCAATTGAACGTCTGGTTACATGTTTACGACTCTGTCTCTGCTTAGTCTGACGACGACGACATGCCAGTAGCGTTGCAGGTGTCGCGATTGTAGTCGATGGAGATGCCGAAGGTGTTTCGACGACCTCTGTCGCTAACAGTGTCTCAGAATGAACATTAGATGTAGCCGGCTGCTCCAGTTCATTAGTAGAACAGCCTTGCCACCATCATTGCTTCTTAGGTTCCATCGGTGCCTTGCCCTTGAACTCTGGGCATTGGAACAGTCGGTGTCCCTTCTTGTGGCACTTGAAGCAGAGTCCCTCGTCCATGTGACGCTTGCGCTCTTCAGCTGACATTGCATTTGCGAGCGAGTTGAAGTCATCACGACTAGATGTTTGACCACGTCCACCACTATTGCCACCACCACGTCCGCGTCCGCGTCCGCGGCCAAGACCACGGCCACCCTTGTTACGCTTCCAAATGTTAGAGGCTTCGTCGAGAGGGTCCTCAAAATTACGCTTGCGTGTAGGCTAGGAAGATGGACCAGCAGTAGACTTCGTATTGCCGAGTTCCGGCGAATCTGTAACGACGTTGTTCAAGAAACTTTGCAGCTCCACCAGTGTAATCTGGTACCCCTTCTGGGCTCGGTGTGACTTAGCCTGGTTCTTGAGCGAAGTATTCGCTAGGCCATTAATGAAGCGCACACATTGTACATCAGCTGTCAGATGTTCACGAGGCCGACGTAAGTAGTCGTTGTACTGCTTAGTGTAGGCCGCGTAACTCATCGAGCTGCTCTGCGTAAAGCTGAGCAAAGCGTTAATTGCATCGTCCTTGATGTTCGGAAGAAACATTGACTTGCGTAACTCCGTAACAAGCTCGTCGTACGTAGCTGGAATTGGAGGCTGAGTTTTCCGGCTCAACCACCACCCATTCAGATGTCCAGCGAACTGTGAAGTAACCCAGCTAACTGAGTCGTACAAATCAGGCGAAATCCCAAGCATGAGAAGACGTTGAGGCTGAGCTTCAAGCCAATCCTCCAGTACATGAGATACTTGGCCATTCTGTAGAGGTGAATTAATTGCAGCCTTACGCTGAGTCTCCGTGAGGGTCACAGGTAGTCCAGTCAAGTTGTGGGTAGGCATCGGCTTTCCCACTCGTAAATCTGTAGGCCCTTCACCAGTTAGTCGGTTGATGTGTCCGCGTATCAGCAGCCAGACAGTACCAGAGTCGACCGTTGTAAAACGGGAGTACATGTGGAACTGTCTCGGGATAGACGCGTCGTCAAGCAGGACTAGAACGTGTGTTGAACAACAGCTCGAAAAAAGAATTCCCACTGAGTCACGTAACCAAAGTGAAGTAACTTACTCTTGTGCTTCTCAGCACGAAGTAACCCCTTATGTGCGGGCGTAAGTGTCAGACCGTCAATGTTGATGGTTTCCGGGACGACGTAACTGCCACCCGGATTAACTGTCGACTGTGCTAAAACAGCCTGCTCGACCTGAGCAGGTGTGCGTAAGTTGTTCGTAGCAAACATGACATGAATAGAAGCCGAGTACACGTAGACAAGCTGTCGTCCTTGAGGTAGCGTAACAACGACAAGTTCACCACTCAACAGTGTTAAATCATCCGGTGTCAAAACAAGACCGGTCTCCTCGTGTAACTCGCGAACATCAGCGTCGACAGGCTCTTCGTTAGGTAAGACAGCGCCAGCTGGGAACCAAGTTTTACAAGAACGAGGCTCACGCTGTAACACCAACTTCAAGTCCGACGGTTTAGTTCCTCCAACGTGAATTACCAACACCACGTAATGTCCGGGTCCTAGAGAAGCCATCTCAGCTCAGTCAAGCAACGTCGAGCGAGTCAACAAGCAACGAAAGCGTGCGTCGACCAAAGAGCTCCGAAACTAGTGTGGCGGTTAGCCTCTGAAAGCTAAACGCTAGCACAAATCTGTTCTAGTCGGTCTAGTTCTGTTGTTGCAAGATGGCAAAATGATGTTGTCGAGAGGCAATAGTGAAAGATGTTTCACTGTTGTACTTAGGCAGTAGATGTTGTAAGTGAACAAAGGAATTGTTAAAAGGTTCTGTCACCTCCCTCTACTGCACTGGGCTTAAATAGGTCTCAGCCCAGACTAATTACGCTTGCAAGCTACGCTTACGTGTTAGGCGTTAGCGCTGTCTAACCGTCGTCATCTGCCTCGAGACGCGGCATGCCTAGCATTGGGTTTCACGACGCGGCTCCCTCTGCATCGAAGAGCTCGTTCTGGCGCGTCATCTGGCTAGTTAGATTATTTATGCATATCTGTACGTACCGGGATGTACTGGTCGTACTGTAGCATCAGCACCATTACAATATTGCAGTAGCGACGTACCCACGAGTATACGTCCGTCCTGTGGAAAAGCACGAATTGGAATCCGTAACGAGTACCTGTACAATGTCCTGCAATGTACTGTTGCAGGACTGTACTCGTCACAGCCTTGCTCTCTCGCCCACTACATAAACTCCAGATGACCTCATGGAGAAGCAACCTCCCTCACGGATTCATCCCAAGGGCAGCCCCTCGCCCTCGTCCGTTTCAACATCTCCATATGACCTCCGGCAGCGGCAGCCCTACATACGGTTCCATTCCAATGACAACCTTGCTCCCTCGCCCACTGCCGATTCCCTTCAGCAACGGCTCTTGTACACGCCGACTCATCTTGGGGGCATCCCTACGCTCTCGCCCATTGCAACTCCTCCAAGTGACCTCTTTAAGTAACATTCATCCATTATGTGTATTCGTCCCAGGGGCAGCCGTGTTCTCTCGCCCATTGCAACACCTCCATGTCACCTCCTTCAGCACTAGCTTCGCAATTTTTTTCATCCCATGGGCTGTCCTGCGCTCTCGCCCATTGCAACACCATCATGTGACCTCTTCCCGAAGCATGCATGCAGATTTTGTCGTCAATGGGGCAGCCTTGCTCCGTCGCGCATCGCAACACCTCCAAATGGCACCTCGCAACTCGAGTGCATGTCCTCTCATCCCAATCACAACCTCGCGCCCTGAGCCATTTTAGCGCGGCCAATTGGCATCCACGGGCGGTGGCGGCGCAAGTAGCCCCAATGAATTAGCCACCAACGATCATATCTCTGCCAAAGAAAAACAAGCAAACATGTAGTTCAAACGAAAGCGACACCAATCAAAGCCCCCCACCATCGAAAAAATGAAAGTGCACATATCAACGAAATAAGTGGAGGATGCCGCTGAGTCACAAAACGATATACCCGTACACGCATAGGCTGCGCTATTATTAGAATAGTTCGTAGCTCTTCCTCAGTATAGCCCTTTATATTTCCCCACTTCCGCCGGCCCTCTCACCTCACGTTGCGCTTTCTCCATCCACTGCGTTAAAGACCAGCCGACTAGGGGCAGCCCCGCATGCGCCTCCCTTGCCCACTTCACAGTTCATAAGCTACAAGCTAACCAAGAGGGACGAGGCACTCAGTCGGAAGCTGCCGCTTATAGCCAACCCGTCGCCTCGGCGGGGTCCCTCTCCCGCCTCCGCCACCGCCCGCACCGCAGCCATGAACTCGCAAATGAGGTGCCTCGCCACTCCTCGACGTGTTGGCTCAAGTCAAGTAATAACGATAGACTCTCACTCCTCCCTGGGAAGTATCCACGGTTGCGTGTCATTGTGGGAAGGGCTCATATCGATGCCGCTATGCCAGGTTGTCAAGTTGTCGAGTGTGTTGTGACGGTCGGACGTCGATTACGATAGGGCGGCCTCAAGAGTGACCACACTATGATACGCGTTTAGACTCACTGCGACGTGAAGGTGCTTGGTTTGGAAGGAACTGCTTGTAGTTCCTATAGATATGGCGAGGCTAATGGGCCGTGAACTTGATTGCCCCGTGGGAAGCGCCGTGTCATGACTGCATTGGGCACATGACATGGGTCATTGACTATACGCCACACACTCGCATGAACAAGTATAGCCAATCGAGAAGTCGGGCGCACCTTCAGTCTCGCTATTCTAAGCAGCGCGGCGATTCGTCTGCCCGCGCTAGTGTCCTTTGGGTGTTTTGTGGGTGTTTCCTCTTTTATTTGTCACCTATTTGATTTCCAGCTTCCACTGCTTTTTTGTAAGATAACATTATTATTCCCTGTAGTTTATCTTCTGGCAGGTACGGGTACCTGTAGTGCCTCCCATGCCCGGTACACCCGTTGCGCACCGACCGCCGCCCAACCGTATTGATGTGCGCCTGCTGTGCGAGTGGTCGACTATTCAGTCCTTATGTCACTATCGCTTTGTGTGACGCCATCCCCGCGTCCGACTGACACCTCTACCGAAGAGAGCACAGTATCGCTAAACAACCACTTGCTGAGCAGCCGTATAGCGATCGAGACAGTCACCTTCCGCGATGCTGTCACGTTTTCACACCGTCGCAGCAACACCGCATCGCGAGCCACAGTCACTGAAAGGCGACCCCAGTGAAGAACACGCGCCTCAAGCCTCATAGCCGCAGTCGCAGTGCCGCCCCTTCCTTTCACAAGCCTCATTCTTACCGTGTCATGATCTCCGGCCGCCGCACTCGACAAGAGCCCGGCATACGTGCACGGATGAGTTCCAACGTTCGCGAGCAGCCGTGGGAGCTTCCGGGGGAGGTGCTGGAGACGGTCGTGACTTTGCTCGCGCCGACGGAGCGGGGAGTGACGAGGCACGTTAGCCGCGAGTTCAGGGCTGCGGTGCGGGCGGTGGCGGAGGCGGGAGAGGGCGACGGGTTTCCTGGCAGCGGCAGCTTTTGTTTACAAGCCTCTTCCCTCTGCAGCAGCTTGGACCTTGCGAAGTGGGCCAGGGGGCAACAGTGCTGCCCCTGGACTCTACAGCAGTGGATGGCGAAGGCAGTAGGTGAGGTGAATAGGCTCAGGGTGGGCTGAGTGAAGGGGAGGAACGGGAAGGAGTGTAGAT
>JAPMLY010003198.1:0-12500 GCA_026401115.1 Tetraselmis chui | reverse complement strand
TTACATGGACGACTTCCTCTTCCTAGGCGACTCGCTCGAGGACACACTCCGTTTGCGCGACCGCCTCGAAGCCCTTCTCGAGACCCTCAGACTGCAACGCGACGCCAAGAAAAAAAATGTGGACACGAATGCAAATTCGCGACCACCTTGGACTCGCAATCGACCTTGTCAAGGGCGAGTTCCGCGCACCGCCAAACAAATTGCGAAATCAACCCTGACACATATATATGGCTTCTGCGTTTTTGAGCCGCGCCGCATACGACAAACTAAGGCTCCCTTTTCGTTTGCTCGCCTCCTTTGCTATAAAAGGCTCAGTTTTTGTACCTTGCGATCGCACTGGCCAGATTCATCCTCATAGAACTCCACAACGCCATGCAAACGCGACAAGGCTAGGGCGGCCGCGCCCGCATGACCCACCATCTAAAACGTGACCTCGAGAGGTCGCGCAAAGTCCTAACACAACAGAATGGCCGTTCCATCTTTCGCCCCGTCAAAACGGCGTACGACATTCACGCCGACTCCGGAAGCTACGGCTCGGGTGCCGTGCTAAACAAGAGCCATTCGTTTCAAGTCCGCGGTTTCTATTACGACAGGGACAAACGCCAACACGTCACGTGGAAAGAACTCCGCGCGGTCCGGTACGCCATCGAGTCTTGTCAACCGCACCTGCATTGTCACGAAGTTCTCCTCCCCGAGGACAACACGGCGGTGGGCGCTTCCGCCCTCACAAAACTTTCCTCGTGTTCGCCGGTCATGATGGAAGAGCCCCGTCGCCTATGGGCTACGGCACCTACTCGACGACAATGTCATCCGAATTCGCCCACGATACACTAGGTCAGCAACCAGTATTAACCACAAATATGCGATGAAGGTCGTACTCGTCATAAGTTTCGGAAGTCGTAACATGAACAAAAGGACGTAACGCAGCAGTTAGACATGGACGACAATAGTTGACGTGAAACACTTGATGTAGTCGTACTATATATATGATTACTCCAATATGTAATTATTCTCACTAATCTTGTCCAACACTGTAGAGGCTCCCAATTGTGTGTCTTTAAGCTTCCACTAAAGCTGACCACGGAGAAAGAGGCCACTTGTAATAACCCAGCCATTTGTAATAACCGAAACCTTGCATGCTTGTTGTAATTGGGGTGATGTCGACAATATAGTCCGATGGGTCCCGTGCTTGCAGCTTCGGGACACCGTCATCACCACCCCCTTTGGTATCGGAGACCACCACATTCGAAACAAGTTCTACCCCCGGCCATGAATGCATGCGCTTCTAAGCTTTGAAAATACTGAGGGAACGGGGAGGGGGGCAACTGCTTCGAAACTATTGAACCCTTTGGCTCCGCGCATGTATTTCATATAGCACTCCGCATGTTGTGCCATCTCGTATATCACAAGATGCAACATATTTGCACCCTTGGTGCTCTTACATTGCCTAGTATATGTTGAAGCGGCATTCTAGGCTTGTCATTGCAGAACTTTTGACAGTGGACAGGTCGGAGGACGGAGCAAGTGCGATGGTTTTGTGTCGTGAATATGCTTTAGTGGCAAAAAAGCTGATTTGTGACATTTATTCTTTTCCTATGCACCGGTTAAGCGTGTGGCATAGTGTGCCGAAGGTTCCGGGGTCGATACCCGTGAAGGACATGAATTCGGCACATAGGCGATCCACGGTCCAAGATCAGATCCAACTTCGACATTGGTTTCGGAGCCGGGCTACGGTCCGGGGAGAGCCGGGGGGGGGGGGGGGGGGGGGGGGGGGGTGTGGTGATATCGTGAGCTAGAACGTAGTGGCAAAAGGACCACTAAGCGACATCCATTTTTCCGATCCTTGGTTATGCGTGTGGCCTAGCTAGCGTGCTGTTTTACCCGGGTTGGATACCCGCGAGGGCAAGTTTCGGGTGCAAAGGCGAACCATGGTCTAAGATAAGATCCCACCTTCCACACTTGCCGGAATAATAGAAAATAGTAATAGAAAAACTCGTTAAGTAGTTTATCATCGAAGCTCGAGACGAAGGAGCGCACGACAGTCGACCCGCGCGCAACCCAACCAAACTAATCATATGGTCACGGAGAGGTCATTTTCGAGTCAAGTGATAGTTACCCCATGTAAGGAGCAAACATATTGCCGGCAAGTGTTTATCATACTGAGCTCGACGGAGAGCCGACTTGACCGCTCTTACTGCATCCATGCATTATCCCGCAAAAATGCCCACAACTTTGGTCCGTTTGACGCACAATATACTACGATATAGTTCTTTTCATGCTAAATGTGAACTGCGTTGGGGCATAATCCCTCCACACAAGCTTAGCTTGAGTAACTCCTCTCGTCGACGGGCACTCACCCAAGTATGTCCATGATATTGGTCGGGGGAGGGGAAGCGACCTTCGAAGCGCAGCCGCGCCTGGTGACGGGGCGGATTTCTTAAAAAAGTGCTGACGTGGACATGAGGCACAGTTCAAGACCCGGCCACGAGATCCAGATCTCGATTTGAATGTCGTATGTAGGTCGTTCTAAAGATGCACTTTTCTGTGGTACACGTACCACTTCTATGGTACGTGTACTACACATTCTCCCGTGGCACTAATACATAAAACGACGCCTTCATATTTCTATTGTATCGCTAGTCGCTATCGTTACATGTACAACAAGTATCAATATACCATGGATAGTCTTTTGTTTCAGTTGGTTGGTCCAATTTGGAGTTGATGCCTATGTCTTTAGTATGTAAGCCTCCGCACTAGCCTCAGAAATAAAAGGTGAAGCATCAACTGCAATGCATCACCCGTTTCATTATTCTCCTAAACGTGGACGCATCGATTAAGTAGTAGGACATTAATTCGTGGATGCATCGATTAAATGGGCAACTAAGTAGTGGATCGACCTCTACCCCGTTGCCTATCGACCTCTACCCCGTTGCCTATCGACCTCTACCCCGTTGCGCTTGGTGACGCGCCAGCAGCCGTACTAGCTACATTAACTGGCAAATATTGTATAATGGTTAACAACCTGGGTGGAAACTCTGCCCAAGGCCGTCCATCTAGCCGTCCTCTGTTTTTTGCAACATCTCGTTGGCCGCAACATCTTGCTCCACGAAGACAACCTGGCCGTGTGCTACGTCCGTGCCGGTCTAAGTTCCCACTCACCGGATGAAATGATGAACAAACTACACCGGATGAAATGATGAACAAACTACGCCGGTTGTAGTACCTGTTGGACAGCAATAACATTCATATCAGACCCCGGTACATAAGATCCGCGGCGAACACGTGGGGAGACAAGCTCAGTTGCCATCTAGACCTCTCGGTGTTTCACGAGGTGGATACCCAATTCGATCCCCACACAATCGACCGCTTCGCGTCGGCGCCCAACATGCTACTCCCCCACTACAACGCAAACTTGCTAGACCCGTCGCGCGAAGCGGTGGCCTCCCTTCACCTCGCCGATATGCAATGGCGAAAAAAAATCAAGTGGTACAAACTCCCGTGGCTTTTACTACCAAGCCTCGCCCAAAAGGTACAACAGAGCGGCGCAACAACCACATTGGTCGCCCCCCGTTGGCAAGGTAAAGCGTGACACTTGGCACTTACCGAGTTGGCGTGCCACGATAAAATCATGCCGGGCCGCGCTCACTTGTTCCGTCCCGGGAGGCGGCACGGACGCGGTACAATTGGCAAGCTTCACTTGCCCGTCACTATCTTCCGGGTTCCCTTCCGGCCTTGTTGTACCTCCGCCGGGAAGCATTTGATTGCTACCTTGACCATGTTCAACATACGACAAATAAGGCCATCAATCCAGAGCTACCCCACACGTACATCTAAGGTACGATACAAGACCGAGGTGGCATGTTGCAACAACCCATGTGCTGACTCGATGCGCCCCTACATGCAACGCTTATTGCGAACGGACACCATGGGGGAAAAAACACTCGAGTTACTGGCCGCAACTTGGGCCAAAGCCACAATCGACACGTACAACATCGCGATCAAACCATAATTCGAGTTATGCGAGGAACAAGGTCTACCCCCGCTAGCAGCGACAACCGCTACTATAGCCCGTTACATCGCATGGATCGGAGAACGAGTGTTGAACGTGGTATGCACGGTTCGATAAGGAAGATATTGTAACGTGATGGTTACAGGTACGCTACACGACCAGCCTTGGGTGGCGGCTGGTGTCGAGACAAGAGTGTGTGTCAGCTGTCGCTGTCAGCTGTCTGTGCGCTAGTTTGTGATATCGCGCTCAGACATTCTAGGTGATGTCCTGTACATACGGACTTCTATCAGAGCATACATTAGCTCTCTGTAACTAATCTGCATTAGGAATTACTTACAACACTCCCCCTCAAGATAGCTAAGGTGTGTCTTGTGACCAGATGGAAGTGATTACAGAATTCCTTCTACAAAGTGTGTCGCTGCATGGGTCCAGATGTCCCCAGAATGGCGCTCCTGTGTTTCACGAGTGCATGTCCAGGTAGTGGCTTGGTCAGCATGTCAGCGACCATGTCACCGGTGGGTAGGTACCGTAGTTTGACGGTCCCCAGCTGTACGTGGTCCTTCACGAAATGATACTTCAGGTCGATGTGCTTGGTCTTCTCGCTCACCAGTGCATTCTGCGAATAGGCGATGCAGCTCTGGTTGTCTTCCCAGATTGTGGTCGTCCCGCTGACAGGTCGACTGAAGATCTCCGACAACATCTGTCGAATATGGATGGCCTCCTTAGTCGCGTCCGCTGCTGAGTAGTACTCAGCCTCGCATGTTGACTGTGCGACGCAGGACTGTTTTCTAGACTTGTAGCTGACTGCACCTCTGCCCAGTGTAAAAACAAATCCCGATCGTGACCGGCGTGTCACACTGTCATTGCCCCAGTCTGCATCAGCGAAGCCTGTAAGTTGGAGAGTGTTGTCCACACCCCCCCCCAACGTCAGGCTCATGGCTGGAGACCCTTTAAGATAGCGCAACACTTTCTTAAGGGCCTGCATGTGGGCCACTGTAGGGTTCGCTTGCGCAGAGCCCAGAATGCTGAGCGCGGTCGAAACGTCCGGGCGAGTGCATACAGCGGCATATTGCAAACTGCCGAGCAGACTCGGGTAAACGTCCCGGTCCGCGCCTGTGAGGGGTACAGCCGTCTGCTTGGAGAGCGCAGCCAAAAAACCGGGGTCCATCGGGAGACACGAGGGTTTGCAGTCCACCATGTCATGTTTTTCAAGTAGCTCGCGCACGTATTTGCCTTGATCGAGGCTGATGGTGCGCGCCGCTCTGTCCCTGGTGATGTGCATGCCGATGATGTCGGACAGGTCACCCTGATCCTTGATGTCAAATCGGGATCGCACCAGCGCGGTGAAGGCCACCCGCCAGGCGGTGTTGTTGCACGCCACAAGAATGTCATCCACGTAGAGGGCAATCATGGCGAAGACGCCGTCGGCCTCAAAGATGTAGATGCATGGGTCAGAGATCAGCTGGCGCCAGCCTTGAGAGACTAGCCAGTCGCGAAGCAGCTCGTTAAACTCCATGGGGGACTGCTTCAAGCCGTATAGGCACCGGCGGAGGTGACAGACATTGGTGGTACCGTCATCGAACCCCAGGGGCTGTCTGATGTAGACATCCTCCTTGATGGGTGCGTACAGAAACGCCGTGTCGATGTCGAGACCGCCCAGGTCGAGGTCACGAGCAGCGGCAATACTGAAGAAGACGCGGAGGCTAGCTAGTCGGATGACGGGTGAGAACGTCTCCGTGTAGTCAATCCCCTCGCGCTGGCTGCAGCCTTTTGCGACAAATTGTGCCTTGTATCGAGAAACAGCACCAGATGCGTCTGTTTTAGCCTTGTAGACCCACATGCTGTTGACCACGCGGCGTCCAGCGGGCAGGGGAACGAGATCCCACGTCTGGTTGGACGTCAGAGAGTTGAATTCCACATGCATGGCTGTCTGCCATTCCGCGGACTGTGGACTAACCAAGGCATTCTTGTAGGATGTGGGTTCAACACAGACGCTTGCGGACACCATAGCGACATCACTCACAGGTCCTTCAGAGTGCATGTGACGTGGCTGAGCTGTCATCATGGAGAAGTCAGGGAGTGGAAAAATGTCGTCCATGTGGTCGGACATGTCGTGCTCACACGAGTCAGTGACACAGACGCGCGGCACAGCAGAGACATGGGCAACATACTCCCCATAGCGAGTAGGCGGTCCGCGAGGGCGAGCGGGTCTGTCGACCTCCTCCACACACCCTGTGTCATCTGTGTCCAGGGTCAGATTTGGGAGGGGGTGACTTTCAGGGGAAATGGGGAGAGCCTCTGTGTCTGCACACACATCGATCGACGAGGCGACAGGGTGGGATGTCCCAAACCCGGGCACAGTCTCTGCAAACTTGACGTGAACAGACGTGGTGATGCGCCTGGTCGCGGGGTTGTAGATACGATACCCTGGGGAGTTATGAGAGTACCCCACCAGCACACCTCGGAACGCTTTCAGGCCAAGTTTCCGTCTGAGGTTATCAGGTACCTTGGCAAATGCTGCACAGCCGAACACGCACTGCGCACAACAGGCCATTTTGACCTGACATGGTCACCTGTATTTTTTCAGGTGTTAAGAGCGTGGTACGGGTCATGGTTTTTCCCTATCACGTGAGACTTTCATATTGTTTGTAGCTGCATACGAGGTCATGATACGATGTACATCAGTAATAAGCCGCACATAATCTAATGAAGTCAAGTGTCTTTCTCATATTTTTCATCTACTGTGACCCACGCAGAGCACCTCGTTCGAGAAAGTGCAGTAAGGCTGTAGGTTTCGTCCGCCGTTATTTGGTTGACTACGGTCCGCGCATCACAACGCTACCTTGTCGCCATGGCGGCACCCCATCCACCCCAGTGGATAGCCTTACGGAAGAATATTAGGAAATCCGTGGCTAGGGCTGTGCCTCAGGCTCGATGCTGTGTGACAATGGACTGGGCGAGTGAGAAGTTGGCAGAGGATTTGGTAAAGTACGTGGACGCTTTTAACGACGACCCCGTCGAGGCAGCGGAGCGCGAACCATGGAACAAGTCATACGGGCCGAGTGAGTGGAAAAATAAGAAGACGAAAAAGTTTGGTGGGGACGTAACAACACGGGTGAGGAGCTGGCAATTCAATTTGATGAGGTGAGCTCCCTGTGCGAGTCGTGTTACTGGTCACAACATATTATGCAACTTGCAGTAGTATATTTTCCCGCCGTCCGCCCGTTCGATCTTGACCTGCGCGATGTCACTCCCCCCCGCCTACGACTTGTGGTTATTATTTGAATAATTATTCTTTCGAGAATTTCTGACTAAGCAGCAAAACCGTTGTTATCGTGGGATTGTTAGGGAGGTCGGAAAGCTCGCGAACTTCCAAGATCTGTCACACGGGAAAAAACTGGGGTTCAGGAACATCGTGTAAGTTTTCCCGCCCATTTTGTTTATGCCATTTACAATAGCAATGTATGCAGCAGCTGAACATCATCTGACATAGCGGCTATGTGCTGATATTTGCAGGTTTTTGCCTTACCCTGAGGAATGCCCGAAGGATAAGAGGGGGGCTATAGCGATGATGCTCCCGCCTGTGACGCTGGAGCTCCACGAAACAACGTACGCGTCTGGTTCGACGGACTACAGGTTGTCGGCGATTTTCTCGACCGCCACCGTAATGGCGGTCAAGAACGCCCCGCTGGTCTACGCGGCGAACAACCAGCCGATGCCCTCGGAGGAGACGTGGCACTATGGCGGTCGGTGGGCACTGCTTCCACCTTACTCGGACTGGGAGGTAAGAGTCACTCCCGTCCTTTGTATACCGACCGTTATAGACGCTACCTGCTAATGGGACGAGGTAAGACGAGTAGAGGCACCTTGTTGCCGAGTTAGTGCCTTTTACAGTTTATTAATTTGTCAGTCTATTTCATGCAGGCATACGTGAAACAACTCTTGAAAAACCTTGTGCTTCACGAGGAGATTAAGCGTTATTTCCGGAAGCCGATAAGGAGGGCTGTTGCATCTTGGGTAATCCCCGAGGTGCGGTTCCTGCCTGAGCGCGCCGGCTACAAACGTGAGCACCCTAAGCTCACGTACAGCAAAACAGGTCGGTCCCCTCAGCATTTAGGGAAACACTTCTTGCTTGTGTGTTATGATTGTGATTCATGTTAGTATAATATTATTGTTACCAAAGTTTTGGCCATACAAATGTCTTGAGAACAATACCTCTCACCTTTTTATGTGTTTTGATATCTAGGGATTCACGGCGCCCGGGGTGCTGCTGTGCGTGAGGAGCGGGCCCTTGCCCGTAGGCAAAGGGCAAGAGGGACTACGCGGGAAGTGTTGAGTGCCACCTCGGTGGCTTGGAAGGCGGGGGGGTGTGACGCAACAGAGCTGCCGGCGGAGGATGTGGGCATCTCCCTCTGCCATTCTCCAGGTGAGTTATTAAAGGGAGAGGGTGGCATAGTGATGGGGTCGATGGGGCCACAACCCGCAGAAGAGGCACAGGCGGGCAGCGTAGGAAAGGAGCCGCCGAAGATTGATGGAGGCGGGTCATGTCTGGTGGGCGCGACGCATGCTGGGGCAGATAGCGTGCAAAATGTCGCCCCGGCAGGTAATGAGGGGATGCCAATTGGCGTCCCACCATCGCGGGTGCATGCGCAGCGGCGCAATAGCCCCCCCTCATTCTTGACAGCTGGGGCACGGCAGCTGCAAGCTCTAGGGCGGGGAGCGGAGGTAGAGCAATACAAGGCAGCACTTAAACGTTATAGACATGATCCCAATCGTGCTGCGGCCAACAAGGCTAGGCGAGTAGAGGACTTGAAGAGTCGCGGCGCTAGATTAGTAAAACTAGTTATAGATGACCTTACCAAGTGAACATGTAATAAATGAAAAACAATCTTTTCTTTGTGAATGGACCGCTGATGCATACGGGGCATTATGAATTTATTTATACATTATATTGCATCGTCTCACTCCTGACCATCATGTTTGTAGCGGATGGACTGCATCTTAATTCTCATGCATATCATTAACTAGCAGTGCGCGATTTGATGTCAGGGGAGGGGCAACATTTCAGGCGTGGCAAAAGCACATGCAGCAAGTGACTAGCTGTAGCAGAGACACAATGTAGATGGTGTTGATGAATTAACATTCTACAAAGCAACAAGTGCATGTGTCATATAATACTCTGTAACACATTTTGACTTATAATAGAAATGGACCGCCTGATTTATATGTATGGATACGACATCATCGCCTAGCATCATGTTTGTAGATATGCACCATCATTGTTAATTCAACTATATAGTATAATAGCAATGCTCGACGGTTTGATGTGCAGGCAGAGGCACAAACTTTGGTGCTGTAGGATGTGCACATGCATTTGAGACCAAATATTTCTGCTTATGCTAAAATATGTGAAGTGTGTAATTTAAAAAGTTTCGAAATAATTAGCGCTCAACGTCCTTATTGCAGTAATACAATCGCCATGTAACTCACAAAGTTGGCAAAAGGTAATAGGCATAGCTATGGTGCGTAGCTAGGTCCTTTATTTGTCTTGTATCGGTCTTCATCTTCATCGTCGATTTCTGAATCAGATGAGTCCATGTCATGGTCCCTCTTCTCGGTGTCCGGTGTCTCGTCCTCGGACAGCCTTGACCCCTCTGCGAGCAGACCTCGGCGAAGGATTTCATCGTGGTCTGGCGGTAGGTTGTCCAAGTATTCTTTGCAGCCCTGGATCATGGCAGCATTCCTCTCTGCACATGCCTTGCTGCGTCCATCTCTAAGTTGACGGGGCGCCCTGTAGTTCTGAGGTTGCCCCTTCTCAGCAACTAGATCTTGATAGGTGCGCACTTTGACGAGGACTTGTTCGGCCAGGTGCTCCACATGCCTGTCACTGCGTTTAAGTGCGACGTGGCGCGTCTTCTGGTGGATCGCCTCTGCACCTTGGCTGCAGAACTTGTCCAGAGACCCATGCAGCTGGATCAGCTCGTGACAGTGGCACTGCATGATATGCATGTACACTGTCACATGTTCAGGGCCGCATCGCATCAAGAAGGCTGACATAAACATCTCAGCATACTTCTTCACCTCCGCTGCATGGGCGTCACGCGACGGCTGATCGTCCTCGCACCCACGCCCAATCAGATGATTCCAATACGAGAAGGTGCGCCATAGGTGCTTCGACCATTGGCACACCGCGCTCCCTTGGTCCTCGAACACTTGGTTCATGAGCTCCTCGTGGAAGTCCATCAGGGTCGAGCAGATCTCCCCTGGCCATGACTCCGCTGACAGAGACGACCCCCCTTTGGACCCTGCGCGCCGCTGGCCAGGCTGAGTCCCTGCGTTGAGCTTGACTTTCATCACCTCTTGAGCCCAAACCAGAATCTGTACAAAGACGAAACATGTCAATATAATTAACTTAATCAGATAATCATATATGTATCTATATAAAAACATTACCGAAATGTAACCAGCTAACGACATGTCATGTCTCACCTCCTCCAATTGCTCTGCATCGATGTTCTGACACACCGTCCACTTGAAAATCTGAGGAACGATGCGCAGTCTGCAATGCAAAATGTCGAACACGTAGTGCATGATCGGCAGGTCAAGCATGGGCCTTAACATGGTGCCGAAATGCTGTTGGTTGACCTTGCTCCTCGCTGCGACGCCGTAGTCGTCAGGCCCGGGTTTGGCCTTCCGTGGTAGGGGCAGCCTGTTGAGCTCCTTGTGGCCAGGCCCGATGGACTTGCTGCATCCCGGACAGACGTAAGATGCGCAACCCTCACCGGCAACACATCCGGAGGCGCAAGAATTCTGCTGGTCGGTGCTCTGCCCTGAGGGGGTGTGAGCTAGCTGGATTTGCTCTGCAAGCGTTCTTGGCTCCATGTGGTCCACGGTCTGTGACCCCACAGTCTCATAGCGCTCGGAAGTCTTTAAATGCAGAAGAGCTCTCAATACCTTACAATAGATACATGGAAAGCTGCTAGAGCACCCATTAAGCCCAAGGATGCTGTTCAAGAACTTCAGGTCGCCTGTCAGAAAACACACATTAACAGACATATCAAACTAAAACTTGAAGCGCACAACCAGACAGGACAGCGTCATGGAGGCATGACTTCCACACCGACTAACATGAAACGTCATGCGCTCTCATTAGAAAGTATCGTTTCAGCTGCACGACGGTCGAACAACAGGACGAATTTGCAGTTAATGTGGAAAACAACTTAATAATGCACATAAAATCGACACAAAACACACATTAACAGACATATCAAACTAAAACTTGAAGCGCACAACCAGACAGGACAGCGTCATGGAGGCATGACTTCCACACCGACTAACATGAAACGTCATGCGCTCTCATTAGAAAGTATCGTTTCAGCTGCACGACGGTCGAACAACAGGACGAATTTGCAGTTAATGTGGAAAACAACTTAATAATGCACATAAAATCGACACAAAACACACATTAACAGACATATCAAACTAAAACTTGAAGCGCACAACCAGACAGGACAGCGTCATGGAGGCATGACTTCCACACCGACTAACATGAAACGTCATGCGCTCTCATTAGAAAGTATCGTTTCAGCTGCACGACGGTCGAACAACAGGACGAATTTGCAGTTAATGTGGAAAACAACTTAATAATGCACATAAAATCGACACAAAACACACATTAACAGACATATCAAACTAAAACTTGAAGCGCACAACCAGACAGGACAGCGTCATGGAGGCATGACTTCCACACCGACTAACATGAAACGTCATGCGCTCTCATTAGAAAGTATCGTTTCAGCTGCACGACGGTCGAACAGCAGGACGAATTTGCAGTTAATGTGGAAAACAACTTAATAATGCACATAAAATCGACACAAAACACACATTAACAGACATATCAAACTAAAACTTGAAGCGCACAACCAGACAGGACAGCGTCATGGAGGCATGACTTCCACACCGACTAACATGAAACGTCATGCGCTCTCATTAGAAAGTATCGTTTCAGCTGCACGACGGTCGAACAGCAGGACGAATTTGCAGCTAATGTGGAAAACAACTTAATAATGCACATAAAATCGACACAAAACACACATTAACAGACAAATCAAACTAAAACTTGAAGCGCACAACCAGACAGGACAGCGTCATGGAGGCATGACTTCCACACCGACTAACATGAAACGTCATGCGCTCTCATTAGAAAGTATCGTTTCAGCTGCACGACGGTCGAACAGCAGGACGAATTTGCAGCTAATGTTAGAAAACAACTTAATAATCCACATAAAATCGACACAAAACACATAGGCAACCCAACATCACCCAACATACCTCCAAAAGTCACTTTGAAAGTGTACTTCACGCCATCCACCTCTAGTCCCTCGTCAGACATCAGCTCCGAAACCACTGCTGCCAGTTGCGGTATCTTCTCTACGATGTCCATGTACTTGTCGTCCCCCAGGAAAAACCCCAAAAGACAGCAATTCTCGAC
>JAPMLY010003197.1:0-24499 GCA_026401115.1 Tetraselmis chui | reverse complement strand
CCATCTCCCTCCCCCCTCTCTCTCTCCCCTCTCTCTCACACCCCGCTCTCCCTCTCCCTCTCCCTCTCCCTCTCCCACCCTCCTTTCGCTCTCTCTCTCTCTCTCTCTTCCCTTTCCTTCATTCCTTTCCCTCTCCCTCCCCTCTCTCTTCTCTCTCTCTCCCCTCTCACTCACACCTCCTCGCTTTCTCTGTTTGTCTCTCGCTCTCTCTGTTTGTCTGTCTCTCTCTCTCTCTCTCTCTCGTCTCTCTCTCTCTCTCTCTCTCTCTCTCTCTCTCTCTCTCTCTCAAACTTACGCAATATCAAGCGTGCGTGCCGTCGTGATTATTATGCTCTCCCAAGCATTCATTTACCTCGAGGATTGGCACTTCCATCATATCATATTACATATATGGATTAACTAACAATCACACATTCGAATTTATATGTAAACAATATTTAGTTCCATACAAATGCCACATCCGGACCCAATCTCATCTCTTGCATCGCCGCCCACGTTCCCGTCACTCGCATCAACCATGTCATCATCCATGGATCCCCCACCTCCCGTGCATATCATTCTTGCCTTTCCCTTCCTATCGTCTTGTAAGCAACTATCCCATGCGACCCTAGAGGGGAACTCCTCGCTCCGCACCCCCCGCGCGCGCGCGCAAGCGCGCCCTGCAGTGAGCAGTCGTCATCTTCGGGTGTGGCGTCGACACTGCGAATCATTTCTTGCGCTGGCTTTGCTTATTGCGGCGTGTCCGAAAACTCTGCGGGAGACGCAACCGCGGGTCAGCTGCGCACCGCTGGCGCTCTTGCTGGCTACTGAAGGATGAGCGATCGCAAGCAATTAGGTACTACGGCGTGGGGGATGACGGGGTCCGCTTCCACATCTTCGCGCCAGTTGCTCGTGGCCCTCGTAGCGGCCTCGCTACTGGCGACACGCGTGGCCTCGCTTAAGCTTTCGATCAACAGCGGCGCGGAGGAGTGCTTCACCACCACACTGACGGAGGAACGCAAGGCGGTGCGCGTTTGAAAAAAATATCACTCCGCCTGTGACATCCAAACGGCTTAAGCCAACTGAGTTCCAAGCACGTTTTTCAACACACGAAAGGAAAGAAAACAGGCGTTATAACACACGGCTCTAATAAAAGTTTAGTCAGTGCGTCCGCAATGCTCGTTCGCAGGCGGCGGAGGCAGTCGGCGAGAAGTTGACTCTCAACGGTGGCTTTCTGGTCACAAACAGGGCTCCAACAGTGGATGCCACGGTGCGTTTCATAGGACGACCACCTGCTCGGCAGAACTCGGTCTGTTGCTTGATTGAATTGGCTTGCCGCGCGAGTTTGGCGCCAATGGTCACAGGATCCGCGCTGGTAGTGCTACAGGAGCGTAGCGGCGTCCCTGAAACGGTAAGTGGCCTGGTATGGTGCGCAGGTGACGTCGCCGGGGGCGCGCATGATGTGGAACAGGCGGCGCGTTAACACGGAGCAAAAGTTTGAGATCCTGCTGGGGCCGGAGATGGAAGTGGGCGAGTACAGGCTATGGTGAGTGTGGCCGCCCTTACTCTGTCGTGCTTGGTGCACGTGGCTGCTGGGTTTGTGGGCAGGTTAGGGTAGGGTACGGTAGGGTAGGCACTCTCCTCTGCGCCTCTCACTCCCCTCTTCGCTTGCCTTCTTTTCTGCAGTTTGCGCAGCCTGCACCGCGCTGTGTCGGTGGACGTGCCCTACTTTCTGGTGTCTCACTCCGTGCAAGACGCTGGGGAGGCAATTTACTCTCCCCTGGGCGCCACTGATTTCAGGTGCGTAGCTACTGCACCCTGTTTCTCTCCTGCAGCTCTCTTCCTATGCATGGCATTGATTTTAGTGGGGGCTGTTGTGTGAGAAAGCGGGGAGGAAGGTGATGGTGGTGTATGCTGGTGGGTAGGGGGGAAGAGGCGGCGCAGCATGTTCACCTGCAGGAGGTCCACAAGGGAGTGGAGCGAGTGAAGGAGCTGCTTGTCTCGCTGTCGGGGGAGGCCAAGTACATGAAGAGACGGTTGAAGCGGCACGCAGTGACAACGGTGCGCCTATCGACTTGTCATACCCCACCCAGATAGGTTGTTGTCGCAATTGCTAGGGTGATGGTTCCGCATTCACCCTCCACGAGTGTCTCCTAAGATGCCTCATACATAGGAAAGGGAAGTTGCTGTGGGCAGTGATCTTGACTTGCGTTGCACATCGCAGGCGAGCACCAACTCGCGCACCATCAGCTACACGTTTTTGGAGGTGGGCGTTCTTTTGGTGGTGGCCGCGCTGCAGATCTTCATTTACAGGCGAATGTTCATCGGTGCAGAGGCCAAACGCGGATGGCACTGAGAGCGGGAGGGCAGCGGTGCGTTGACTGCTCTCCCATGTAAGCACCCCGCGCAGAACAGCGCACGCATACACGCAGCATCAGAACCTGACGGGCTTGCATCGCTGGGGGTCATTAACCCCTCATTCATTGCCTCCTATGGCAGTATGCATACTCTCAACACAACCCTGTGTGCACTACCAGAGTCTGCTGGTGCCATGTTGACCAAGATATGATGTCGATGTCGACGAGATGCCATACTAATTATAAATGAGATACGAGAGTTTCCCGATTGAGTTCACAAATCGACGGATTGGTTGATTTGTAAACTGCACACCTGATTTTCGTGAATTATTTACATTTTGTTATTTCAGACTTGACGATTATCGTTACACAATTACACACCTCGATTGAGCAAGAACTTATCAGTCGCACCACCGTTACTTACCCATCACCAAGGGCAACATGTATCCCTCCCACCCAGAGAGCATATGCGACTCGACAGTGACTTGTTTGGAACATGTCTGGTCACGATGTCAGCCTACTCACACTCACTCCACAACCAACAGTGGACTATTGCGAGAACATGGTTATGATGCAGTGGACTTTTGCAGTATGTTACATAAATTGAACATGTGTTATGCTTTATAGTTACTTATAGTTTTGAAGAGTGCGGCAGGCAGAGGCACCTAGAGTCCGAGAGTAATTGCGTTTGAAATGGGCACCACCCGCATGCATGCACGTCCGTCAGCCACTCATATAAGAACACATGCAAATACGAAGCGGAAAACAAACTTGCTCGGCGCGCGACAGCATTCCGTGCCACGAGCGAGGAAGGGTTATTGGGCTAGTCATGGCTCATGAATGAGGCAGTGTAATTGATATCCGTTGAGACTACAGCGAGGTTATTTCCCAATGCAGCATTTCCAATCTCTTATTTGGATTGACTATATATGCCCACTGGTACACGCCAAGGTGCCAATGTGATGGGTTACTTTACATGCTTGATGAGGGCGGTGGGAGGTAGGTGGTATGGGTAGGATTGTCGGAGAGAAGACCCTTTTCATTGGACTTCGTTTTTGTCCGCCGTGGTCGAAATACATTCGCGCAAGCACCTCCGCGACTAACAAAATTTCAGAGTATTCGATTGGAATTTCACTATTACATAAATCAAGATACATATTTTGCTTGCCGGTCTTCTCGAAAGAGGGCAGCAGGGGAGGCTGGGATTCCAGGGAAGTTGCAGATAAGAAGACACGCCACGCACTTGAATCACACTCCCCCAGCGCCTCGCTTGGCTGAGTGCACAACTCACAACACAACGGAAAATGACCTTGATTGCCACGCGATTGGCATCATCTCGCGAACTCCACCAATGACGAGTAATTCGGTTGCTGCTTGTATGAACCTCGTGAATGCTCAAACGCATCCGCCGCACTCCAACTCGGGATACTCAAACCTCTCCAAATCATTGCGCAGGAAGTCGGTGGCCATCTTCACTACATACTGAGAGCTGTAAAACTCCTGCATATGTGTGTCTGCGCCGCGCGCGTGCTTGGTTGTCGCGCTTGTCATCCACGCCTGCTGTGTCGAGCCGCCGGGAAGGGGGCCGTCCTTGCCGTGACTATGTGCTTCACCGCTGCCAAAAGGAGACTCACTCTCGCCCGCTTTATACTCACTGTGGTGCTCTATAATCAAGTCCGTCATTTCGCAGGATTTCCCCGGGAGCGGGTAGAAGCAGTCCGGCGTGTCTTCAGGCTGCGGCAGAGCAGCAACGCATAAATAAAAGGGGGAAAATGAGACAGAGTAATAGAGAATGTCAGACATAGTACGTATTTCGATTTTGATTAAGATTTTATACGATTGGCGGTAGGTCGAAGCATCAGTCACACCATCGAAGTGATGAGCAGGCTTAGTAGTGTGGGCAGCTCTTACCAGTTGGGAATTCGATGCATATCCCCACCCCGAGTATACAGTGTCCCTGAGCCCGAGAAGGCTGATCAGATCGGGGTACCACAAGTGGATGTCCTCGACCTTGAGGTAAAAGTCGTACTGCATGCCAAACGGTATACCGCAGAGCTCCGACTGAGGCTTGAAGTGGGGGTTAATGGGCAGCCCCTTGCGGCGCATGTCGAGGAGACTTTCGAGGAAGAGCTTGAAGCCGTCGGGGGTGGGTTCAAAGGGGTACTCGTATCCGGCCATGTTGACGAACGTGAATTCTTGCACCCCTTTGTCGAGGAAGCCGGAGAGAAGGCGGGAATAGGGGTTTCGGAGCCACATGAAACGCAGTGACGACGAGTTGGACACCCTCTTCACAATGTCTTCACGTCGACTGGTTACCCACGGCATTCTGGAATGGTGCGGTTCGATATTCTTCTCGGCGATTGATGGGTGCAGAGGAGCAAGATGGCGAAACAGCATAGACTTCCACCTGCTCATCATCGTCGTAGTTGTGCAGCAAGTACAGGCGACGGCGGGGGGTTATCGTCAAGCAAGCATCATGCTGACTACGTATGCAGATATACACCTACCGGCGGGCCGTCATCCAATATATATGTATGGAGCGAGGGTTCGACACACACGGAAACACGGCGGTGGTCGATGGAGCGAGTCTACTATGTATGCATATTATGCGTTATGGACAACAGATATTTTAATGCAGACATCGTTCGTGTGTTCTATTCATCGTCCTCCATCCTTATGAGTGATATGACAGCTCTAAAGCTATTATATGATAGCTATTCTCCACTGCCTATATATGTACAAAAACTAAGTCGTATCTTCGGTTAGTGACAGGATGCCACTAATACACCCGGTCGTAAGCTAAATTATGAATGTGGGCGGCCGTATGCAAGTAAGTCTGCAATCACTAATCCCTATATATGGAGAGAATAGCATCGTCAGATAGAGTCGGCAACTCATTATTGTTTTGCAGCGCCGGCCTCGAACAGTCAAGCCAAAATGAGCGCGAAAAATAGATTAAACAAACTACAGAGACGACATCGACCTATGAGGTTTTGTAGATATAATGGGCGGCGGGGAAGAAAGCACTATATTTGCTGCTCATGCGCAGCTTCGGCACGCGGGCACGCACGCACGTCGTCATTTTTTTTTAAATATGAATGGGGCGGGCCGTTACTTGTAGGCGGGCTTGATAAGGGCGGGCGCGCACGAACGAGGTCGCTACATACGTCGGATAAATCATAAGTGGATGAGCAGTAGCGCTATACAACCAATAAATTATCACAATCACGACGAACGAAATATTCAAGATGGGCATCTTTTCATAACTTCCAAGTCGTGAATTCATCATCAATCAAGGCATCAACAAGCATATAGCTGGCGGCGCGCGGTGTAGCGGTGGGAGAATATGATGGGACAGTTGCTGGCTGGATTGCGGCACTTCATCAGCGTAAGTGGGAGCCAGACACCGATAAGGATTACCTATTGTTTGCGGTTGATATTGCTTATGTTTTTTAAAAATCACATAATTGGCAAAACGGGACAATAATACCCGCGGATATTTATTTTTTAAATGAAAATCGCGCGCCCATCAATATTGCTGATCGGCCGTCAGTGTTCTTGTGTACGGGGTTTGCCGCCGACGTATTCCTACCGTCTTATTAGATGAGGCTCATCATCATCATCGCCGCAATATAACAGCAAACACATTCAAATTGGACGGAATGTATTCGTCATTAATCCTTATAGCGGTCATCCACTTAAGGGGAAAATGATCGGACGGCTGCTGAAATATATATATGTATATATATGTATTTAGTTTAGATGCACGGCCATATGTAATGGGTATGTTCCACGCACGCCCTGGACTTTGTCGTACCTGCTGCTTCCAACTTTGGGCACCATGCATAGTACAAATTCTTGTCCGTCACTTGGTCCGGGGATCAGTTTTGGCTCGCTGTCCGTAAAAATCTTAAGAGCGAACTTGTTGATACTGACAGATTCATTCACACCTGTCAGCAAGTGTACAGAACCAACGCCTCAGGCAATCCATTCCGGCGGCGAGAATGGAAAGCTGGGCCTAGGCGGAACGCCGCCGGTCTGACGAAAATAACTATCAAGAACGAGAAGCAGCAGACGACGGTGGGCGACGTGGAGTCGTGGACCGACAAAACCACAGACGTCAAAATGACATAATACATACGTACCAGTATTCCAGTCTGTAACTCGGTCCCACATGGTGAAGAGACCTGGATAGCTTGCCGGGTGGATGACGGGTGTAGTGAGGCTTGGAGCGGTCGCTGAATGACCCACCGGTGGGTCGTACAGCTGCTCAAGCCACAATTTAGATATTAACTAATAGTCTACATAATTGATTAGTGTAATAGTTAGGGGGGCAGTGCTTGTACCAACGGGATTCCTTTCCAACACAGTGACGGCGGGAATGAGCAGGGGGCACCTTCTGCGGAGCCGGCACCTTTACTGGCGTGTAGAACAGACGAATCGAGTTGACGCCAGACACCAGTAGCACAAGTGATATCGATGCGACCGAAAATAACTGCGTGGGCTTTGGTACCGCCATTGGAAGCTATATGTGTCTGTAGGACTACTAGGTTGACAGATCCTTATTCTCAAACGGCGTTCATTCGTACCAGGTACTGTCGCGATTCGCTCAATCACGGATAGATATACTCGTCGTATCTGAGGGCCTGGCCCTATATGTAGCTCGTAACAAGTAAGTAGTGTACACCGCACAGAAGCGGATAAGCGTTACGAAGAACGAATATCAAAGGTGTGTGGGACTGTCGACAGACGAAGGTGCGTGACGGTGATCTGTTTGTCAGAATTCTAGCGTCCCGCTACATGGCAGCGTGGGATCGACTGGCGGGAAGACTCATCCGGCTCGTCCTCGGCGAAACGCTGCCCCCTGCAAGAGGAGTTATCGCTAACATACTATCTGTATACTGATTACATTGTAGTGAAACTATTTTTAAAAATACGGCAAATACTGCTGGTACAGGTACAAGTACATTATGCCGTGCTTTTCTTTTGATTTGGTGATTTTACTTCCGACGTATCGTACATGAGAACAATCTTGTGATGCATCAGGCATTAATGGAAGTCTGTATCGGTGTAATACTCGATCTGCTATATATTTAGTTTAAGGCCGGTTCTTATTAGATGAACTTGCCATCATCCGCGAAAGCTGAGATCTGCTATATCTATATGTATGGTAAAATAGAAATGATTTACACTTTTCCTATGAAGTCCGTTACTAGCGGTACGCATTTAATTACCCGCCACGCACTGTTGCGATGGCAAGGGAACTCGATCGGGGTTAAGAGTAATATTTTTGAACAACACACCACGGTGCGTTGTTCACTGACGTGAGCACGTCTATCGGCACGCCCCAATTCTTGTGGGCACACACGTTGGATTTGCGGCCCATATTTTGCAGGCCGAAATTCGTGCATGTGCAAGTTATGCACGCCTCTATGTGTGGCTCGGTACACGTAGTGTCGCGACAAGCCGGGAGACTACTCTAAGGCTAGGGATCGGAACATGTGTGCACAATTGCACGAGTGTCTGCCGAGTGTGTTGAGCCCGGCCGCCTACAGAGCGGCGACACCGAGAATGTCATGTCGTGTGCACTTGGTTTTCTTGCCACGTGCCCGAAAATACAACCAAGGAGCACATGCTAGGGACCTATTGGGCTTGAGGGGCGATTGGCTTGGAGTGTAAGCACCCTAGCGCGCGGATCGCTGGCCTCTAAAGCTTGCGCATCGCCGGGCGTGAAATATGGCGGAGAGCTTTCAAAATACCCTAGCACGGGCCTTTATTTGGCATGCGGCAAATGGCACGGCACCATGCCATCATGGGGCATGAAATGGGAAACGCCGTGAATGGACGAAATATAGAGCGCTGATTGTTGAGCATATCGCCGGAGCGGGTGTGCGGGTACCACCTGTCCCGGCGTTGCTAGCCCCGCGCGAATGTGGCAGATTTTGAAACCCTAAAAACTTTAGTTGGCACTTGGCAGTACGAGGGTCTGGATGACATCGGACGGCGGATTTGACGCGAAAACCGGTCGTAATCCAAGGTGAAACTTTTATCAACTTGGGGGAAGGGCTTCTATTTGCAACTTAGTTTGCTCGAATACGGCAAAGTTAGGCTTTTTCAAGCCTCCCAAGCAGTGGTTTCCCGGCCCGTATCCCACCCACGTCAAGCATATTAACGGCACATGCCATCACAACCACTTGCTCCCATGTTTGCAGACAACATTATGGGATCATAAAAACCGCATGTTGTGTCGTTGATTTCGGGAGTATTCACGAGCCAAAGTGTGGAAAATCCGAATTCCGGGGCGCCCGAATCATGGTATGCCCCGAAATCGGGGTTGGGCCGCAAACCCTAATACGTCAAATCGTAGCCGTGACGGCCCCCATTTGTGCCCCGCTTCCCCCTTTACTTCACCGTCAACACAAGTTTCGGTCCGCCTTTTCATCAAGCTAAAGTACAATTAAACCCTAGAACCCTATATCATAAACATCCGCCCTACGCGAAAGGCCCTATTTCACTAGTAACGGACTTTATGGGAAGAGTGTACAACAAGGGAGTACAACAATTGAAATTGAAATTGTTTACAACATATACCGTATGCGCCGGTTTACACCAAGTACCGTATGCGCCGGTTGATGTCTCTCGGCCCTCCCAACTATGCCATATAGGAAACTCACAAGTCAGGGCTAGACCGTTAACCACATAAATCCAACCTCTCCAAGGGTGTTCGGGGGTTTTACTCCCCCCCGGGGAGTGTGCGATGCGAGGTGATGACGGCGTGCAATCAAGGGCGTGCGAAGGTGCAGTGTGCGGGGGCGCGGCGAGAGGTCGTGCGGGATTTGATGCGGTATACAAGTAGGAGATGATGTAGCCATTGAACAGTGTGCGTGTGGAGTTGTGCAAGGATGCGAGACGTGTCGAGTCGTGCTTTGGAGATGAGTTTGTTAGGAGGGTCGGTGCGGAGGGTGAGTAGAGAGGTGAGACTTGTGATGGTGGATGAGTGCGGTGTGCCCGTGCGGCTCATGACGATGGGGAGGATGTCGACTTCGGTACCCAGCTAGTGATTACAACAATTATTGGTTTTCCCCATCCCCCACCCCCCTCTTCCTCGGGGGCGCCTTCGGTGCGTCCCCTTCATGTCCCTGCGTCCTCCCCCTTCCTCCCTTCCCGGCTCGGTGAGGCAAGGGGGTGGCCGTCCTTCCTCCCGTGTATTGCGGTGCTCCCCCGGCCCCATTATGCCCGGTCGACGGGGCGTTGACCGGCCTCCGACTGCTCACCCGGCTCTATCTCCCCGTGTCCGCCCCTCTCCCCTCGCCCGCTTTGCTCGACTAGCGTCCTCTGTCACCTCCGGCTGTGGGTGTGCTGCTTGGCATGCCCGTGATGTTGTCCGTGCGTCGATTGTCCGACGTCCTCCCCATGCACGTCTCCCATGTTGGCTTCCATGCCGCTCGGCGCCCTTCTCCTATCTTACGCTATCTTGTATCCCGCTCCCACGATGCGCATCATGTTTGCCCTTCGGTTGCTTCTCCCCCCCCGCTCACATGTAATGGGCCTCTGTTGTCCCCGTTGTGTGTGCGTGTGTTGCTGGTCGACCCCCTATGATGAGACGTCCCGGGCGGGGTGCGTGGTGTGCGTGCGTGGTGCCGGTGATGTGTGTCGGATTGGTGCTAGCGCCGGTACCAGTGGTGTGTGTGGTGCTTGCGGTGTAAGTCTAGCCGGTGGTGCTACTCTTGGTGGAGCTGGTGGTGTTCGTGGTGTTGGTGGTACGCGTCTGACTGTTGTTGCTGCTTTTGGAGAAGCTCGCGGTACGTCTAGATAAAGTTGCTAATGATGGCGGTGTTGGTGGTGTGCGTGCGTGGTTTTTGTGGTGCGCGTGGTGAAGTGTTGTGAGTAATGTAGGGGGTGCGCGTAGGGCTGTTGTTATTGTTGCTCATGGAGGTGCTGATGGTATACGTCTTGTTGTTGTTGTTGTTGTTGTTGTTGTTGATGTTGTTGGAGGTGTTGGTGGTATACGCGGTGATGAAGGTGCGTGTGCAAGTAGTGTTGGTACTAGTGGTGTAATTGGTGATGGTGCAGAGTGTACGCGTATGGCTACCGCTGTTCCTGCGGGAGGTGCTGACGGTGCACGTTTGCATGGTGTTGGTGTTTGAGGCGTGTGTGGCGTTGGAGGTGTGCGCATGGCCGGTGCTGGTGCTTATAGTGTGCGTGGTGCTAGTGTCACTGGTGTGCGTGGCGCTGGCAGTGTGCGTGGGGCTGCTATTGTACGGAGCCATCGCTGCGAGTCCGGATGCTCGACGCAAGTGCATCGGCGCTAGGGGAGCCCTCCCCGTGTGTGTTTAGTGGACAAGTGGTATAAGGCAAGCGGAAGACTAGTGTGCATGCTGATAACGTGCTTTCCCGTGTAAAGGCGAATGTTGCATATGCAAAACACGCGACTTACGCTTTTCGGGCCGCAAATTGCGCTCTAAATCAGCTCGCCACACTAATCTACATCTCGATGGAAATTGCGATTCTACACGTGCTCACCGATGCCAAGCCCTTCAGCTGGTGACCTCCCACTCGTCTTCTTTCTCCTACTGCTCTAATGGCACCCATATGTTGTTGACTACCCGGGCATGTCTTCGCTCATCTCCTTGTCCACATGGTGCGGTCTCCCCGCCTCTTGTTTGCCACCCGGCTACCTCTCAACGAAAAGCAGCATCCGCTCCCTTGGTCTTCCACATGTCCCATATGCGCCCGAGGTAGTCACTCCCCCTCGAGCTCTTTCCTCCGCCTTTTGGCTTCCTCTACCCCCTCTTCTTTCCACCGGTCTACCAACTAGCCATCTTCCCGCTGTGATAACCCCTTTCCCCTTCTGAGCTCCGTCGCGCGTGTCCTAATTCCCCCTTGTCGCGACGTTCTATTGGTCGCGATCGTGACCGCGGTGGTTCCCGACGCCGGCACAACCGCCATAATTAGCGGTAGCGACAATCGGCGTCCCACTTCCATGACGGCGACCTCCGTCGGCGAGCTGACCACCGCCGAGCCCGAGAATTAGTAGAAGCGGGCCATCTCCGTCGCGCTCGTATGGCTCTAGACGGAGCTGACTTTAGCATGGTCGAGGACCCATACATCGCGCTCGACGCCCTCTGCAAGATGTACCCACCGCCCGCTACCCCCCATTAAAACTGTGACCTGCTCCTTAACCCACTCCTCCCGCTTATGCAGTCTTCTCTCTGCTACACCGACGACGAGGATAGCATGCACGTCTGAACTGGAGCCATGCTCATTGTCATGTGAGAAGTACCGCGCATATCATCTCCCCACGTCGGCGGCTGGCGTTGGGAGCATGTGCGCGACCTGAACGTCCCGGCTTGGCGTGCTTGGGTGAACCGCTCCTCAACGGGGGACTTAAACGATGATGATGCTGATTTTCTGGCGAGCGCCACTGGTTGAGCACTTCACAAACAAGCGGGGGTCGACATGGACACTACCCGCTTGCGTGGCGACCCCCCCAAGGTCCGCCCCTGGCGGCAGGCAGCGTTCTATTGCGATTGGCTAATTGCCACGCCATCGCACGGGTAGCGGACGCGGCCGCAGCGCACTTGGGTATTGGGGCATGTCCAACGCTCTGTTTTCACAAAGGCCGGTATCAAACGAGCGATATACATTACCCGATATACATTTGCCTTCAAGCGCTTCCGGATTGCAGCTTCCTCAGCTTGGACCTAGATAATACTTTCAATACTATCTCCCGACGGAGTTTCATTGCCGAGTTGTACAAGTGTCATGCTATACACTCCATTATCCCGCTGGTCGAGATGAGTTATTCATGTGACTCTACCGTTTACAATTTTGCCCCGACTGCATCAACAGCCATGTACGGCACTATTAAGTGGCTTACGGGAGTACGGCAATGTGATCCTCTTGGTCCACTTTTATTCAACCTGGCGATCAGTACCCCCTCCATAATATTCGAGGACGTTGCAGCGACTCTACTGCGATACATGCATTATGTGATGATGGGAACTACATCATCAAGACGGTGTTCGTCTCGTCCGGGTATCGTGTCATCGCTACGGAGAAAATGGAGAGAGCATATGCACGAATACAACCCAAAGAGTCCTCGTGTATGGTACCCCTTGATATTGCCCTTACCCTTTTTGGTGAGATTCAAGAGTTGGTCCACTTGGATACGGGTACTCGTACCCTAGGCGCTCCCCTTATGATATACTTCTCGATGTCGGAGAGACCCCCTACGTCCCACAATGTCAACTATCTCCATTCTTGGCTTCAAGGCTGGGTTGCGGCGCAACAAAAATCAGTGGACAAAGTGATGGGCTTCTCTGCATCGGACTTTGGAAATGCCCACTCGGTCTTTCGCCTCATGATAACGTGTGGAGTACGTAGGCCACTCTTGCTTTCTGCTCCGTACCCCCCTAATGTCTATCACCCGTACCTTGCTACCGCGAATAGTATTGTTCGGTTTGTTGTCTTTCATATTTTAGGCGTTTCCCCGGAGGTACATACACATGGTCAATTCAACTACGCCACACGTCATCTCTCTCTCCCCGCGGAGTTTGGGGGTCTCACCGTGCTGTGGCTTGCGCTAGTTGTTGAACCTGCGCATTGCGCTTCATTCGACGTGACCCTCCCTAGCCTTAATAATGATTACGAGTCCGAGTCGCTAGGTCATTTATACGGCATCACCCGTCATGACATGCAGAATGTCGCTACCTCCAAGTTACATGGGCGGTACAATTGCCAGCGTCCTACGCAACTATCTCCCGCACGGGCGGGTTTTCATATGCAGATTTCGCGGTTCCGGCCACTACCCACGACCAAGACCTTTCCGGATTTTGTGGGTCATGCTGATAGTAAGTTTGTCCCCTTACTTGCCGCCTCTCCGGCTGCGCTGACTATGCGCATGACTTGCTTACAAGTCCCGACCCCCGATGCTCTTACCTCCTCAAGTGACACAAAGGGGCACCTCACGCGCGGCATTTCGCGCACTCAAAAGGCCCGCGTTTTTCTCGATCTCTTGGCCTTCTGTGGTCCTTCCCCCTCGGATTATATACGTGTTATTTCGGGAACTCGCCGAGGGGCTTTGGGTATTTTTTTGCTTCGCATGAGTCTAGCTTCCGCGTTCTCTATGATTGCTGCATTATGGCGGCGCATCGGGTGCTCGGCCCAACGCCGGGCAACGCTTCTCATGACCGGAAGTGTCCACGATACAATGAGTCCCCGGTGTTAGAAATGCCATGAGGGGGGTTAGAACCCACGCCTCCCGGAACGGAGTTGTACGCCTTATCCAAGTACCGCCCCAAAAGTCGGTACCCGATTGGAACATATTGTGCATATGAATTCCGCGCATCGTGCATACACTGCGACCACCTATGCTTGGAGGGCCAAGACTCCCCCGGAGTCCAGCGTACAGATGTGTCCATTAGTAGTCCCACGGAGGGATATTAACAGGGTGCTCTCCGTGGCTATGGCTCCTCCTCCACGACCTCGTCTTCTTCCATGTCCGGGGAGCGGACGCCGATTTCCATTCTTATGGATCATATTCTCCGTTGTCCTTGCTCACATTACGTTATTCGGGTCCATCAACGCATTGTTAATGTTTCGGAGAAGTTAATGGCTAAGGCGGGGGCAAGTAACCCAAGGAAAGAACTTGGGTTTGGAGGTTCGCCGAATCCGATGTGGGGCCTCCCGAGATCACCCTTGGGATGTCATGTGGTTGTATTTGGCGGCTCCGCATAATCACTTGATTGCGGATGTTGCGGTCACTAGTGCGCGCACGAATTCCAGAGTTCCGGTTGTGGGGACTTCGCTTCCGCTCCCCGGCAGTCTCGCGATGGGAGCTTGTATAAGTAATGCTAGTTATTAGTTATATATAGCTATTGTAAGCTATTCTAGATATGTGAAGTACATGCCTTGATTGGACAATCGGATACACAGTTCGTTTTGGATACAAAGCTATTGCTAGGCTACAACTCTCCACTTCCTTTGTCCCGACACCACGCCTCGGGCTGGTTGTCCTCGTGAATGTGCGTATGTGTGACTGTGATTCTAAATGAGCGTACGTTAGTTACCTTCCACTATGACCGTGTCTGCATGGTTCAACATATTATTGGCCCCCACCTCAACTCACTCACACGCGTCCAACTTTTTCGGCGAGCTGCGATCAGCGACTCTCCGGCGGAAGGCAAGTTTTCAAGCTAACTAGTACTTAATTATTGTAGTCGGCGTTACCGCCAATATAACCTGCGTGATAAAACCCACCAACAATCCACCCTTGTTAGTTGCTCGACGACGACCGCCAACCACCCACACCGGCGCAATCGCCGTGTGTAGACAGGGTGCATACAAGTCCAAGATAGAGACGGGGGGGGGGGGGGGGGGGGGGGGGGGGGGGGGGGGGGGGCGCACTAGTGGGTGAATACGCACATACAGGGTGCACGACAACTAGAACAATAATTAGCATCGTTAGCGACATTTAGCGCTCAGCCGCTAGCGACTACCTCCACCTGAACTGCCCGTGGCCTCGACATGTGCCCCACACTTGGTGAAGGACACGGAAAAAGTGTTTTGAGACACCCCGGGGCTACATGCCGAGGGGTCGGTGGGCTTCAGGCTGTCTCTCCGCAACCGTTGTTAGGCACAAGTCCGGCTAGTGGTTCTTACCGCTTCTTGTCGTTACATGTTTGTCGTCATGGCACCAAAAACTCGCTCGGACGACCCCCCGCCCCACGCACTTGCTGAAAATGATGGCTAGAGCTCTCTTGCCCCACCCTCTGATGCGCTCGCACTCGTGCTCGAGCAGATGGCGCTCATCAACGCCCGTATGGATGCGCAAGCGTTTGATACAGCTGCTCAACGCCGCCGTGATGCACAGCGCGACATCCCGCGCGACGTTAAGCCCACCACCCCCACCCAATTCAACCCAGACCGTCCACCTACCACCCCCCCCACCGCACCCGCATCTCGGGTATCCTGCTCCCTCCCACGGACCCCCCTTTCCATCTTATCAGCCGTACCACGTCCCCTCTCCTCGTGGCCAACCGCACCCGTACGGTGTGCCGCCGGCCTTTATGGTCATTCACCACTTCTTGGTGGCCCGCCTTCTTTCCATGCTTGCCAATCTTTTTCCCATGCTCATCGTGGTACCCACGGCAGATGTGGGGGGCGTCGCCCCACCCTTGGCCCAGTGGTCATTGGCCGCGATGTTCATGAGGCCGCCGGTTTTGACAAGGAGGCCCTCAACCGGTCTATAAAAATGTGTGTTCCCACCATGGGGCCAAATACATACTTCAAGCAGTGGAAAAGGAATTTCTTACCTTTCTTTCCCTCCAAGCAGCGTACCTCGTTCTTCATCTAGCCATCCGCGAGTCGGGCGTATGGCTGCACGAGCAGGCCCAAAACTCCGCCTACGCACTCATATTGCATGCTGCCAAAAAGAACAAGCGTGATGACTATGCGGTCAAGTGCGTCTCAGCTGCTCGCCCCGACTGCGCCACAGCAGCCAAGAACATCCTTTGTGAAAGGTTGGATGGCCGGTCCTTCGCCCGCTCTCTCTCCTTGTTAGACAACCTCATGCTCCGGCAGCGCCCTGGCCAATCCTTCACTGAGTACGTCCACTTCATGCGGCAGACATTTTATGACTCCAACGAAACATGTGAGATGATTGATGACTCAACCGCTATCCACTCTCACCACCTAGGCCTCCTCATGCTACGTGGAATATCTAGCAACGGACCGTTCGGCCAAGCCAAACAGTGCGTCATCAACGCCTTCGACACAAAGTACCTCTTGTTTGCGGACGAAGTCGTGGAGGAAGAGCTCTCGGGGGCTGACGCTTTTGTCCCAAGTAGGCATGCCTCACCCATCTCTGCATTTGTCGTTGTTGGACGTGGGCCACACGGTGGACGTGGCAACTGCAACCGTGGTAGTCGCGGTGGACGTGGCCTGCAACAAGTGCAGTGGCTATGGCAGCCTCGACCACATCCTCTCAACATGCACGGCGTCAGCTGATGCCCTCCTGAAATTGACACTTGCCAGGCGCAAGCTCATCGTCCAAAAATATGGCACCCGCAACAGCACTGCTCCCGCGCATGCTGACCTCATGAGCGACCTCTCCCATGCGAATACCTCTCCGCCTGCACCCCTCGATCTCCCCACCCTTGAGGAGTGTACCGACGTGGATGACGACACATAGGTGAGTTTTCCTTTCAATTCCGTTGCTTTTTCTTCCTCCCTCACCCCCAACCGTGACCTCTCGAACTTCTGGGTAGTCGATTCGGCCTGCTCGATCAACCTCACTGCGTGTCGCGGCGATTTCATTACGGCCGAGCCACCTTCGGGCTCTACTCGCATCGGCGGTGTCGGGGTTAACGTCAAGGGTAGTGGCACTATCTGCCTCGTTGTTCCCTTTGTGTCTAGTCAAATTATCCACCGACCTATCCACGCATTGTTTACACCCGACCTCTCCTCGCGGTCCGCTCATCGCATTGGACGCTTCCTCAGTGTTAGTTGGATGCAGTCACACTGCGGCTGCGAGTTCCTCACTTCCTCTTCCCAGTAAATTCTGACATTGGCTTGCTCGTGGTCCCCACAAGAATGGGAGTGCTGAAACTTTCCGGAAACGGACTCTATCTGCCGAGCCACACCACAAGCTCGCAAGGCGCATCCCCTCTAGACACCTCATATGTTGTAGACAGTAGTGTAGCCCTGACTTCACACATAGACCCTGAATTGTGACACCGCCGTTGCGGGCATCTTAACATGCAAAGCCTTCGCGCGCAGCATACCCACGGTGTTTCGCCCATTCCGGCGTTACCGGTCTCTGTAAAAATTGTTATGTGTCTCATGCACAAAACTAGTGCTTCCCATCGCAATACCTTTGCGTGTCCTAAACCCCCACGACCACTCTTGAACATGTCGTCAAGTATCTGGGGCCCGGGGTAGTTCCCTCCCCTCACGGCCTTCAATACTGCCTGCTCGTCATCGACCACCACACTAACTACATGTAGGTGCGTTTTCTGAAGTCAAAGGACGACACATGTCCACAACTTGAGTCCATCATGCTGGAAATCCGCACACGCACGCACGGCACCACTCCTCCTCCGGTGCCTTCGCCCCCGTGCTTGAATTTGACTCAGACCCAGTGTTCGAGGCCACCGCCACTCGCCTTATGTGTGATCATTTGGGTGTCAGTGTCATGTACTCAGCCCCACATGCTCACCACATGCTCGGCAAAGCCAAACGTCCGTGGCGGACCCTCCGAGAGAGCGCCTCTGCAATGTTGCACGGCATGTCCGTTCCGAACTCCATGTGGTCGTGCGCGATCAACACCGGGGTCTATACTCGCATCCGCATGTTCAGCGGCGCGGTGGGTGTCTGTGGTGGCGTTCTTCTCACGCTCCTCACGTCGTAAGCGCCCGACGCCTCCAAGTTTTATCTCTTTGGATGCAATGTCTTCGCAAAGGTGCCCGACAAGCTCCGTCGCAAACTTGGGGAGAAAGATTTTTGCGGCATCATGGTCGGCTACCCACTTTACGCCCCGGGGTATCGCATTTACAACCCCGCTACACGACGGATCACCACGTCGGTGCATGTTGTGTTCTAGGAACACGCTCACGGTTTTTTCCCTTCCTTAAGCGTCGATTCCCTGACTTCTAACGCTCCCGACTTGGACAGTGACCGCGGTTCCAAGCCCCAGACAGCCCCCCTTGATCTCGACCCGCTGGCCGACGACCCCCCTGCTGCGGTTTCGGCTCCACCGTGGCCAAACCCCGACCGCCCCAGCCGCCTCCGGTCCCTCCCCATTCGGTGTGGTGAACTTGTCGCATATCTGTCCGACCAACCTCGCGTGTTCGTTGCCACATGTTGCAACCCGGAGGAAGGCAAAGCCACTGAGGACATCGTCGCGCAGCCCGACTTGGCGACACTCATCACTTGCCCCCCGCATCTCCCTGCGGGCGCGACGCCACCTGACGTTGCAATCTTGTCGGCCAGGGACTGCTTTCGAACCGACCTCGTACCGTGCTGCCCTCACCAGCGCTCAAGCCTCGGACTAGCAAACTGCCATGCAACATGAGTGTCCTCCCTTAGGAACAGTGGCACGCGGGAACTCGTTGACCTCCCCGCCGATCGCACGGTCGTTAATAGCATGTGGTTCTACAAGACTAAGTCGGACACATAGGGCATTAGGGTGAAGTGTCTCGCTTTAAGCCTCGCTTCGTGGCCAAGGGATGCAGTTGACGTGCGGGTCTGGACTACACGGAACCTTTCTCCCCGGTAATCCCCATGGCTAGCCTACGCATGTTCCTCGCCATTGTTGCCGCCGTGGACCTCGAACTCTGCGAGCTTGATATCGACACCGCGTTCCTCTATGCGCCCATCTCAGAAGATGTCTACATCCGCTAGCCACTCGGGTTCTCAGACGGCACGAACAATGTATACCAACTCAAGCGTTGCATTTACGGCCTCAAGCAACCCCCCGGCGAATTCAACATGCTCCTCCGGGAATGGCTCGTCAACATTGGTTGGCAGAAATGTATCTCCGACCCGTGCATCTACATTTTATGCACCGGCTCCGTCTTCGCGATGATTACCCTTTACGTGGATGACATCATGGCGGCTTACAACGACACGGCCTAGCTGGCCTCCTTCAAGGCCCGCCTCGGCGCGCGCCTTAAGATCCAATACTTGAACAACCTATCCCAACTCCTTTGCATGCACATCACACGCGACACGTCTGCTAGCACCATCTCTCTAGCACCATCTCTCTAGAACCATCTCTGCTAGCACCATCTCTCTCGACCAGTCGAAGTACTTACGTGACAACCTTGACAAACACGGCATGACGGGCTGCAAACCCTCGCCACTCCATATGGATCATGGCTTTGTTTCCGGCCTTGCGCGCATCGACTCGTCACCCCTCACAAGCGTGGCAAAGGGGTGGCGCATCGACTCGCCACCCCTCATAGGCGCCACGCAACCCCTCACTCGCCACGCGAAGGGGCAAGCGCATCGACTCGCCACCCCTCACAAGCATCTACCTCAGCCTCTTGGGCAGCCCCGAGTATGTAGTTGTTTGTACGCGCCCATACGTCTCCAGAGCCTTGAGCATCGTTGGCTTGGCTAAGGCACATCCCACGGAGGTTTACCTCCAAGCCCTCAAAAAGGTGGTTCGCCACCTCAAAGGCACCCTCCAACTGCGCTTGACGTTGCGGGGGGGGGGGGGGGGACCGACCACAACCTCCAACTCACAGGCTTCGCCAACGCCGACTGGGCGAACGACAGCAACACACGCATGTCCCGCTCGGGCTACTTGTTCACACCCGGGCGAGAGTCTAACAGTCACAAGTCCAAGCAGCACACATGCGTCGCGAAGTCCATCTGCGAGGCCGAGTACTACTCTGCAGCGGACGCCACCAAGGAGGGAATACACCTCCACCAACTCATGGGGGAGATTTTCAACGCCCTCATCACCGGAACCACCACCATATGGGAGGACAACGAAAGCGCTATCGCTTACTCCCATATCGCATTGGTCATCGAAAAGACCAAACACATCGGCATGAAGGGGCACTTCTTGAAAGACCACGTGGAACATGGAACCATCAAGCTACGGTACCTACCCATTGACCAAATGGTGGTACACATGTTTACCAAACCATTACCAAGACCGGCCTTCACAAGACATCTAAGTGCGATCCTGGGAGACGCAAAGCCTATGCAACGCTTTACCCCATAGCTATCTGAAAGGGGAGTGTTATAAGTAATGCTCACTAGTTATTAGTAAGAAATAGCTATTGTAAGCTATTCTAGATATGTGTAGTACATGTCTAGATCGGACAATCCGATACACTATTCGTTTTGGATACATAGCTGTCGCTAGGCTACAACTCTCCACTTCCTTTGTCCCGACACCACGCCTCGGGCTAGTTGTCCTTGTGACTGTCCTTTTGTGTGATTGTGATTGTAAATGAGCGTACGTTAGTAACCTTCCACTCTGACCGTGTATGCATGGTTCAACATGGCTCAACAAGTTAGGCTGGATACTAATCTCCGCACCTCGTCATCCATTGGCACACCTTCCATACAGTCCGTTCATGACGATTGCCCCTTTGCTCTTGAGGACGGGGGCCGGTTGGCTCCTACGGCGGTTGACCTTGTTGATCGTTGGTCATTCTAGTGGTAATTCGACGATTCGCAAGCATGGGTGTGGCGGACTTTTATCCTTTACGGTCTGAAAGTTATGCCCGCATGAAGGAGTTTATACGGCGGTCTACACATGTTTCCTTCCGTCGATTTCTTTGGGACGTGCGTCGTGAGTTCATACAACTCCTTTCTGTGATTCTTTATGGCACGTTGGGCTCCTATCTCCGTGATGCCTTGGAGGAGGGTGGTGCAATTGTTGTAACATGCCTCCCTGCTCAGAGGGCTCAAGCTTTGTGCATGTTTTCTTTTCTTCGTCTTTGCTAGTGGATTCCACTTACTATGTGTACTTACAACAAGCGAACAAAATCCTTACTTTATATCCTTAATATGGTCTATTTCCCAGTTTAATTGGGGGAAATAGTCCATACGGTATGCTCATCATGCCCGTTTTTTAAACGGGGACTCGTCCCCGACCTAGCCCTAGGGTATAACTATCTACTAATGTAGGTATGGGTGAAGAGTTGGGTGTTTGCAATAGGTTCGAATGCTTTCAAAATGAGTGGGCCGGCATGGGCAAAACAACACATGAAACAACCCACTCATAGCCTACCATGATCGCTAAAGTTAGCCAAAGTAACCCCACGGCGATCGTTTGACTTCGTGTATTTGGGTTTGATAATATTAGGTGCGGTCATTTCCCGTTAGAAAGTGGGCGTTGGCGGGATGCTGCGCTTTTTCGGCGGCGTACGGGTCGGAACCCCATCTATCTTTGCTCCTTCGCTACGGTACCGGCCTTCTTGGGGCTAGATGGGCACCAAACCATCCGAACTGCGTCATGGGTGTGAATATAGTTACATGTGAAAAGTGTAGGAGTGGGTAGATAATTATCGACTATACATACATGTTGAGCTAGACTGCACAACATGCCCGGCTACAAATAGGGTTAAATAAGGCCATCGCGCGACGATATCACTCGTCGCGCAAGTGTCACACCCACGTAACGATATGCGGGGTTATCACCCGTAATATCTACCTAAATACTGCTAAATAGTACGTGAAGGTGATGTGGGGGTGTTTGCGCAAGAAAGATGAAAGAATGCGTCGCAGAAGTGGGCTATTGGCGATTGGGTCGAAAACCGACTCTATTTTTGTCTAATTGGCAGCGGGCCGTGATCGTCGAACCCGCCGTCATTTACACTGATACTAGAACTCTCGCTTTCCAACCCACACATGTATGAGAGCCCTAACACGGCTTGTAGGGTGGGGCTTTCATCCGGGATTGACTTTTGTCAGGTCGACTACGGTCGAGCTAACTCGGTTATTGTCCAAGTTAGGGTAATATCCAAAAACATATATTATGCCGCCTATACGAGCGTTGTCCTCTCGCGTACCCCTTACCACAGCGCACGAGGCACTCATGTCGAAGGTGGGTACCGACGAGGAGAGGAAGAAAAGTCGGGTCGGAGCTCCAACCTCCAAGATGATGCATGGGTATGGGCGTTTTAACCGAAACCCTCGTCCCGTGCATGTTTTTTTTTCCGGCGGCGGCCGATCTCTAGGACCGTCGCCGCCACACCGTGCCACTCCTCTCGCCGCGACTATCTTCTTCGCTACAAGCGGTGTTGAGTTTCCCCCCCTCCCACCACCACTCCCTTGGGACGGCTCGACTTCGAGAGCGTTGGTCGATGGCTAGTAGCGAGCGCCCTTCTCGGCTAGCTTGCCATTCTTCCCGGCTGCCCGCCGCTCGGCAACACCCTCAGTCCATCGCTTATCCGGCCGTACCCTCCTCGCCTCGACACGCTCTTGAGATGCATGCCCCATCCTTCCAAATGGGGTAGTATCTGAGGAGTATGTGGTCTTGAAAAGCATTTCGGTTGGCCCGAGCGGGGGATCTTGGATGTAGTAGTGGACATTTACTATCTGTAAGAGCCCTCCGTTCATGCCTTTCCGACAATTGCTTATCGCGCGGATCGCGGCAGTCGGCTCACCCCGCCTAGCCCCCTAACGTGCCATGCCTTGCACGTCAATGGGGTTATCAGCGCCCACCGCGAGGAGGTGGGGGTGAGTGTCGACGGGCATGCGAATGCACCCCCCTCCGGGGCTGCCGCCGCTGCGCCGCCGGCGAACGCAATGCTGTTTTAAAAATAGTAGCAAGGATGATAGTCACCAATTTCCACGCAATATTGATGCCGAATGGCGAAGTTATAGTCATTTCCGTTACATGTCCCCCATACCCATGATTTTACAGCCATTCGGCAGCTTACAATCCCGTCCACACGTCACTTGCATGACTATCAAACTTTTCGTCACATTATTTTGACATGGACACAATATGCGTAGATAGATAGAGAAGCAGATCATTTTAGAATTAAAGATTAATGTACTTATTTATATGTGCTAATACATGGGGGGGCAAATCGAATGTGAGGGCGGGTCACTAGTGATGCATTCCACACTCAAATCGACATTAATAACTGATAACTCGGACTTATTCGTTGATGAGTAGATTTGATAAAGGTTTGACCCCGGGAATTTGGGCGGAAAGATAAGCGAATACTATCTATGGAAACCCGAATAGTCCGATGAGTCTTAGCTATATGTACCCCCCCCGCGTACTCGGTGAGGAGACACCAAAGAGCGCTTACGTCTCGCGGGGACATGAATACATGATTGAGCATCCACAGCTAATGTCTCGGTTTATTTTTCAAGTGTTGAAGTCCCGCATGACGCGTCGCGCACTCGCGTTTACCTTCTCTACCCGTGGCGCGGGCCACCATGTTTTGCGCCACCCGCAACATAAAGACGGTAGCACTCCCAGTGGTGTTCAGCCTATGTCAAACCCCCGTGAAATTAAATTGTTTACAATATATACCGGTTGCCAACCGGTTGCTGTCTTTATTTAGGCCCTCCAAACTTTGTCATCTAAGAAACTTTCAAGCTGAGGCTAGACTGTTTATCGCACGATTCCAATCTCTCCGAAGTGTGTTGGGGGTTTTTAACCCCTCCCCGGGGAGATATTGTGCGGCATGATGGCGGCGTCCTTGTTGGATTATGTGTTGGTATTCAGCCGTGAGGCGTGGTGAGCTATTTTGCGTGTTTTGATGCGGTAGATGAGTAGCATGTGATGCCGCCACTGGACAATATGGAGGTGAAGATGGGAAAGAATGCGAGCGGTTTCATGGCGTGCTTTCGAGATGATTTTATTTAGGGGGGCAGTGCGGAGGGAAGAAAGCGATGTGAGGCTGGCAATCGTGAATGGGTGAGGAGTGCCGGTGCGACTCGTGACGATGGGGAGGATGTATCCCATTCACTCACAATCCGGCCCTGTATCAATACCCATCTTTCCATATTCACCCCATGAAACCGTACCCCCTGACAATCACCTTCACTCCATCACTATCACACCCCCCCCCGTCTCAGGCCTTGTTCCCGGCCTATCATGGGAAGACACCTGCCTCACCACAGTCCTCATTCAATCCCGCCACTTCTTCTCCCTCCCCTGCATCAACCCTGACGGTACCGTTCCCAACTCACACTGGCTACACACTCTCTTATCACAAACAGCCACTGACTACCTCACGCACAACACCCCCACAACCACCACCCCCTTTCGACACCCCCCCTGCCTCTACCACTACACAACCCTGCAAAAGTTCCCCGATGGCTCATACTTTCGCTCACACCCCTCCGCCTCCTCCACCATCAACACAAGCATACAACTATCCCTCAGCCCCGAAATGTACTGCATCATCATCTCAACCAACGGCACTGTCACCATTCCATTGACCCACACATACACCCACAGAGGCGCTCTCACCCACTCCACTTGCACCCTCAACATCACTCCCCACCACTACTCCACCTTCGGAAAAGCCCGTCTCTCAGACCCCATTTTCACCACCTCCCCCTCTCCACCTCCCCTCACAATCACAAAACGTAACACCCTCCACCGCAACCCCCCCGCCCTTCTCCTTCAATGGTCCCGACACCTCACTGACAATCACATTCCCAGTCAATGG
>JAPMLY010003196.1:0-33851 GCA_026401115.1 Tetraselmis chui | reverse complement strand
GTAGGCTGGGCAGATGGTCCAGCGGCAGACCTCGTATTGCCCAGTTCCGGTGAGTCTGTCACGATGTCATTCAAAAAGTTTTGCAGCTCCACTAGCGTAGTCTGGTATCCTTGTCGAGCTCGGTGTGACTTAGCTAGTTTCTTGAGTTCGTTGTTCGCCAGGCCATTGATGAAGCGTACACACTGAACCTCAGCTGTCAGGTTTTGACGGGACCGACGTAAGTAGTCGTTGTACTTTTTAGTGAAAAGCGCGTAACTCATCGTGTTGCTCTGCGTGAAGCTTAGCAAAGCGTTAATTGCGTCATCCTGAATGTTCGGTAGAAACGTCGACTTGCGTAACTCCGCAACAAGCTCGTTGTACGTAGATGCAATTGGAGGCTGATTTTTCCGGTTCAACCACCACCCACCAAGGTGTCCTGAAAACTGTGAAGTAACCCAGAACACTGCATCGTACGAGTCAGCAGCAATCCCAAGCATAATGAAACGCTGAGGCTGTGCTTCAAGCCAATCCTCCAGTACGTTAGGTTCCGCACCATTCTGGTACGGTGAAGTAATAGCTGCCTTACGCTGGGTCTCCGTGAGGGTCACAGTAAGTCCAGCAAAGTTGGTTGTAGGCATCGGCATTCCCACTCGTAAATCCGTAGGTCCTTCACCAGTCAGTCGATTAATGTGTCCGACAATCAGTAGCCATACAGAACCAGAGTCGACCGTCGTAAACCGGGGGTACATGTGGAACTGTCTCGGGATAGACGCGTCGTCTTGCATGACTGGAACATGTTGTGTGATTGCTCGATAAAAAGATTCCCACTGAGTCACGTAACCAAAGTGAAGTAATTCACTCTTGTGCTTCTTAGCACGAAGTAACCCAATCTGTGCGGGCGTAAGTGTCAGACCGTCAATGTTGATGGTTTCCGGTACGACGTTAGTATCATCCGGATTAACTGTCGACTGTGCCAAAACAGCCTGCTCGACGTGAGCAGGTGTACGTAAGTTGTTCGTAGCAAACAGGACAGGAATAGAAGCCGAGTACACATAAACAAGCTGTCGTCCTTGAGGTAGAGTAACGTTAACATGTTCACCACTCAACAGCGTCAAATCATCCGGTGTCAAAACAAGACCGGTCTCCTCATGTAACTCGCGAATAGCAGCGTCGACAGGCTCTTCATTAGGTAAGACAGAGCCAGCTGGGAACCAAGTTTTACCAGAACGAGGCTCACGCTGAAACACCAACTTCAAGTCCGACGATTTAGTTCCTCCGACGTGAATTACTAAAACCACGTAATGTCCTGCTCCAAGAGAAGCCATCTCAACTTAATCAAACAACGTCGAGCAGATCAACGAGCAACGAAAACGTGCGTCGACCAAAGAGCTCCGAAACCAGTGTGGCGCTTAGCCTCTGAAAGCTAAACGCTAGCACAAATGTGTTCTAGTCTGTCTAGTTTTGTTGTTGCGAGATGGCAATTGATGTTTGTCGAGAGGCAATTGATGAAAGATGTTTCACTGCTGTACTTAGGCAGTAGATGTTGTAAGAGAACAAAGGAATTGTTAAAAGGTTCTGTCACCTCCCTCTACTGCACTGGGCTTAAATAGGTTTAAGCCCAGACTAGTTACGCATGCAAGCTTCGCTTACGTGTCAGGCGTTAGTGCTGCTCAACCGTCGTCATCTGTCCTCGAGACACGGCATGCCTAGCATTGGGTCTCACGACGCGGCTCCTTCTGCATTGGAGAGCTCGTTCTGGCGCGTCATCTGGCTGGTTAGATTAATTATGCATATCTGTACGTACCGGGAGGTACTGGTCGTACTGTAGCATCAGCACCATTACAATATTGCAGTAGCGACGTACCCACGAGTATACGTCCGTCCTGTGGAAAAGCACGAATTGGTATCCGTAGCGAGTACTTGTACAATGTCCTGCAATGTACTGTTGCAGGACTGTACTCGTCACAGTGGCGGTTAGCCTCTGAAAGTGGCGGTATGTCACAGTGGCGGTATGTCACGTAGACGACATGAGTAGACACTCAGGGCGTCGTTCCTCAAGTGAAGTCTCCACTGCTGTGCCGTCCATTAGTGTAAAAATTCTGGTTGTACCAAATTGTAAAGAGGCTTGTTCGTCATCAAGCCATGGTAAACCCAGGATTAAATCAGTTGTACGTAAATCACGTAAGACGTAGAAAGTCCGTTGAAACTCGTGTCGAGCCAGCTCAAAAGTGACGTCGCAGACTGTCGTAGAAGTCACTCGTTGTCCATTAGCGAGTCGAACTGGAGTCTTACTCGCAGACTTCCGAGTCCGTAGAGCAAAGCGTCGTACAAAGTCCTCTGACACAAAATCAAGTGTCGCAGCGCAGTCCACTAATCCAGAAATTTGGTGTCCGCCATCAGGAGTTTTCACAGTCAGCTCAGTTCGAATTAACGGGCGAGCTTCCGTGAGGTCAGTCAATAGTGCCGTAGCTGGCGAAGAAAATTGTCGCAGCGTAGCGATGGACTGTTCCGAGTCGTCTGCTGGTACAGGTACCGAGTCGGGTTGATCAGACGTTGTAGGTTCTGGTGAGTCGTTAAACGCACAATCTGCGTCGACTAACCACAGCTGTACAGGCCAAGGGGCTGGAGCAACCACCTCCTGTTGAGCTGGGTTCTCCAGTGACTGACGTGTAAAAAGCTGTGTCCTTGCTGGGAATTCTTGATAGAGTTTCCAGTGCCTAGTCACCTGAGTAAATTTCGCCCACTTCGGTAGTACAAATACAGCCACCGTAGATGTCGGAGATGTTCGACGACAATCCTCAAAATGCTGCGCAATCTGCTCAGCTAACTCCCAAGGTGGATTGATGAACACCCGTTCTCATGTCAAGTCTCTGTCTAGAATCGAGTCACTCGGCGAACAGTGAGGTAAGTCACCGTGCGAGTTAAGACCTTCATCATCAGCACATCCCTCCAACGTGAAGTTGAATCGTGCATGCAGAGGGTCAAAGACTGAGTCAACCAGTTTCCAATCAATTGAACGTCTGGTTACAGGTTTACGACTCTGTCTCTGCTTATTCTGACGACGACGACCCGCTATAAGCGTCACAGGTGTCGCAACTGTAGTCGATGGAGATGTAGAAGGTGTTTCGACGACCTCTGTCGCTAACAGTGTCTCAGAATGAGCAGTTGATGTAGCCGGCTGCTCCAGTTCATTTGTAGAACAGCCTTGCCACCATCATTGCTTCTTAGGTTGCATCGGTGCCTTGCCTTTGAACTCCGGACATTGGAACAAACGGTGTCCCTTCTTGTGGCACTTGAAGCAGAGGCCCTCGTCCATGTGTCGCTTACGCTCCTCAGCTGTCATTGCATTTGCAAGCGAATTAAAATCTTCACGACCAGATGTTTGACCGCGTCCACCATTGTTGCCACCACGACCTCCATTGTTACCACCTTCACGTCCACGTCCGCGGCCACGTCCACGGCCACCTTTGTTACGTTTCCATACGTTAGAGGCTTCCTCGAGAGGGTCCTCAAAGTTGCGCTTGCGTGTAGGCTGGGCAGATGGTCCAGCAGCAGACCTCGTATTGCCCAGTTCCGGTGAGTCTGTCACGATGTCATTCAAAAAGTTTTGCAGCTCCACTAGCGTAGTCTGGTATCCTTGTCGAGCTCGGTGTGACTTAGCTAGTTTCTTGAGTTCGTTGTTCGCCAGGCCATTGATGAAGCGTACACACTGAACCTCAGCTGTCAGGTTTTGACGGGACCGACGTAAGTAGTCGTTGTACTTTTTAGTGAAAAGCGCGTAACTCATCGTGTTGCTCTGCGTGAAGCTTAGCAAAGCGTTAATTGCGTCATCCTGAATGTTCGGTAGAAACGTCGACTTGCGTAACTCCGCAACAAGCTCGTTGTACGTAGATGCAATTGGAGGCTGATTTTTCCGGTTCAACCACCACCCACCAAGGTGTCCTGAAAACTGTGAAGTAACCCAGAACACTGCATCGTACGAGTCAGCAGCAATCCCAAGCATAATGAAACGCTGAGGCTGTGCTTCAAGCCAATCCTCCAGTACGTTAGGTTCCGCACCATTCTGGTACGGTGAAGTAATAGCTGCCTTACGCTGGGTCTCCGTGAGGGTCACAGTAAGTCCAGCAAAGTTGGTTGTAGGCATCGGCATTCCCACTCGTAAATCCGTAGGTCCTTCACCAGTCAGTCGATTAATGTGTCCGACAATCAGTAGCCATACAGAACCAGAGTCGACCGTCGTAAACCGGGGGTACATGTGGAACTGTCTCGGGATAGACGCGTCGTCTTGCATGACTGGAACATGTTGTGTGATTGCTCGATAAAAAGATTCCCACTGAGTCACGTAACCAAAGTGAAGTAATTCACTCTTGTGCTTCTTAGCACGAAGTAACCCAATCTGTGCGGGCGTAAGTGTCAGACCGTCAATGTTGATGGTTTCCGGTACGACGTTAGTATCATCCGGATTAACTGTCGACTGTGCCAAAACAGCCTGCTCGACGTGAGCAGGTGTACGTAAGTTGTTCGTAGCAAACAGGACAGGAATAGAAGCCGAGTACACATAAACAAGCTGTCGTCCTTGAGGTAGAGTAACGTTAACATGTTCACCACTCAACAGCGTCAAATCATCCGGTGTCAAAACAAGACCGGTCTCCTCATGTAACTCGCGAATAGCAGCGTCGACAGGCTCTTCATTAGGTAAGACAGAGCCAGCTGGGAACCAAGTTTTACCAGAACGAGGCTCACGCTGAAACACCAACTTCAAGTCCGACGATTTAGTTCCTCCGACGTGAATTACTAAAACCACGTAATGTCCTGCTCCAAGAGAAGCCATCTCAACTTAATCAAACAACGTCGAGCAGATCAACGAGCAACGAAAACGTGCGTCGACCAAAGAGCTCCGAAACCAGTGTGGCGCTTAGCCTCTGAAAGCTAAACGCTAGCACAAATGTGTTCTAGTCTGTCTAGTTTTGTTGTTGCGAGATGGCAAATGATGTTTGTCGAGAGGCAATTGATGAAAGATGTTTCACTGCTGTACTTAGGCAGTAGATGTTGTAAGAGAACAAAGGAATTGTTAAAAGGTTCTGTCACCTCCCTCTACTGCACTGGGCTTAAATAGGTTTAAGCCCAGACTAGTTACGCATGCAAGCTTCGCTTACGTGTCAGGCGTTAGTGCTGCTCAACCGTCGTCATCTGTCCTCGAGACACGGCATGCCTAGCATTGGGTCTCACGACGCGGCTCCTTCTGCATTGGAGAGCTCGTTCTGGCGCGTCATCTGGCTGGTTAGATTAATTATGCATATCTGTACGTACCGGGAGGTACTGGTCGTACTGTAGCATCAGCACCATTACAATATTGCAGTAGCGACGTACCCACGAGTATACGTCCGTCTTGTGGAAAAGCACGAATTGGTATCCGTAGCGAGTACTTGTACAATGTCCTGCAATGTACTGTTGCAGGACTGTACTCGTCACAGTGGCGGTTAGCCTCTGAAAGTGGCGGTATGTCACAGTGGCGGTATGTCACGTAGACGACATGAGTAGACACTCAGGGCGTCGTTCCTCAAGTGAAGTCTCCACTGCTGTGCCGTCCATTAGTGTAAAAATTCTGGTTGTACCAAATTGTAAAGAGGCTTGTTCGTCATCAAGCCATGGTAAACCCAGGATTAAATCAGTTGTACGTAAATCACGTAAGACGTAGAAAGTCCGTTGAAACTCGTGTCGAGCCAGCTCAAAAGTGACGTCGCAGACTGTCGTAGAAGTCACTCGTTGTCCATTAGCGAGTCGAACTGGAGTCTTACTCGCAGACTTCCGAGTCCGTAGAGCAAAGCGTCGTACAAAGTCCTCTGACACAAAATCAAGTGTCGCAGCGCAGTCCACTAATCCAGAAATTTGGTGTCCGCCATCAGGAGTTTTCACAGTCAGCTCAGTTCGAATTAACGGGCGAGCTTCCGTGAGGTCAGTCAATAGTGCCGTAGCTGGCGAAGAAAATTGTCGCAGCGTAGCGATGGACTGTTCCGAGTCGTCTGCTGGTACAGGTACCGAGTCGGGTTGATCAGATGCTGTAGGTTCTGGTGAGTCGTTAAACGCACAATCTGCGTCGACTAACCACAGCTGTACAGGCCAAGGGGGTGGAGCAACCACCTCCTGTTGAGCTGGGTTCTCCAGTGACTGACGTGTAAAAAGCTGTGTCCTTGCTGGGAATTCTTGATAGAGTTTCCAGTGCCTAGTCACCTGAGTAAATTTCGCCCACTTCGGTAGTACAAATACAGCCACCGTAGATGTCGGAGATGTTCGACGACAATCCTCAAAATGCTGCGCAATCTGCTCAGCTAACTCCCAAGGTGGATTGATGAACACCCGTTCTCATGTCAAGTCTCTGTCTAGAATCGAGTCACTCGGCGAACAGTGAGGTAAGTCACCGTGCGAGTTAAGACCTTCATCATCAGCACATCCCTCCAACGTGAAGTTGAATCGTGCATGCAGAGGGTCAAAGACTGAGTCAACCAGTTTCCAATCAATTGAACGTCTGGTTACAGGTTTACGACTCTGTCTCTGCTTATTCTGACGACGACGACCCGCTATAAGCGTCACAGGTGTCGCAACTGTAGTCGATGGAGATGTAGAAGGTGTTTCGACGACCTCTGTCGCTAACAGTGTCTCAGAATGAACAGTTGATGTAGCCGGCTGCTCCAGTTCATTTGTAGAACAGCCTTGCCACCATCATTGCTTCTTAGGTTGCATCGGTGCCTTGCCTTTGAACTCCGGACATTGGAACAAACGGTGTCCCTTCTTGTGGCACTTGAAGCAGAGGCCCTCGTCCATGTGTCGCTTACGCTCCTCAGCTGTCATTGCATTTGCAAGCGAATTAAAATCTTCACGACCAGATGTTTGACCGCGTCCACCATTGTTGCCACCACGACCTCCATTGTTACCACCTTCACGTCCACGTCCGCGGCCACGTCCACGGCCACCTTTGTTACGTTTCCATACGTTAGAGGCTTCCTCGAGAGGGTCCTCAAAGTTGCGCTTGCGTGTAGGCTGGGCAGATGGTCCAGCAGCAGACCTCGTATTGCCCAGTTCCGGTGAGTCTGTCACGATGTCATTCAAAAAGTTTTGCAGCTCCACTAGCGTAGTCTGGTATCCTTGTCGAGCTCGGTGTGACTTAGCTAGTTTCTTGAGTTCGTTGTTCGCCAGGCCATTGATGAAGCGTACACACTGAACCTCAGCTGTCAGGTTTTGACGGGACCGACGTAAGTAGTCGTTGTACTTTTTAGTGAAAAGCGCGTAACTCATCGTGTTGCTCTGCGTGAAGCTTAGCAAAGCGTTAATTGCGTCATCCTGAATGTTCGGTAGAAACGTCGACTTGCGTAACTCCGCAACAAGCTCGTTGTACGTAGATGCAATTGGAGGCTGATTTTTCCGGTTCAACCACCACCCACCAAGGTGTCCTGAAAACTGTGAAGTAACCCAGAACACTGCATCGTACGAGTCAGCAGCAATCCCAAGCATAATGAAACGCTGAGGCTGTGCTTCAAGCCAATCCTCCAGTACGTTAGGTTCCGCACCATTCTGGTACGGTGAAGTAATAGCTGCCTTACGCTGGGTCTCCGTGAGGGTCACAGTAAGTCCAGCAAAGTTGGTTGTAGGCATCGGCATTCCCACTCGTAAATCCGTAGGTCCTTCACCAGTCAGTCGATTAATGTGTCCGACAATCAGTAGCCATACAGAACCAGAGTCGACCGTCGTAAACCGGGGGTACATGTGGAACTGTCTCGGGATAGACGCGTCGTCTTGCATGACTGGAACATGTTGTGTGATTGCTCGATAAAAAGATTCCCACTGAGTCACGTAACCAAAGTGAAGTAATTCACTCTTGTGCTTCTTAGCACGAAGTAACCCAATCTGTGCGGGCGTAAGTGTCAGACCGTCAATGTTGATGGTTTCCGGTACGACGTTAGTATCATCCGGATTAACTGTCGACTGTGCCAAAACAGCCTGCTCGACGTGAGCAGGTGTACGTAAGTTGTTCGTAGCAAACAGGACAGGAATAGAAGCCGAGTACACATAAACAAGCTGTCGTCCTTGAGGTAGAGTAACGTTAACATGTTCACCACTCAACAGCGTCAAATCATCCGGTGTCAAAACAAGACCGGTCTCCTCATGTAACTCGCGAATAGCAGCGTCGACAGGCTCTTCATTAGGTAAGACAGAGCCAGCTGGGAACCAAGTTTTACCAGAACGAGGCTCACGCTGAAACACCAACTTCAAGTCCGACGATTTAGTTCCTCCGACGTGAATTACTAAAACCACGTAATGTCCTGCTCCAAGAGAAGCCATCTCAACTTAATCAAACAACGTCGAGCAGATCAACGAGCAACGAAAACGTGCGTCGACCAAAGAGCTCCGAAACCAGTGTGGCGCTTAGCCTCTGAAAGCTAAACGCTAGCACAAATGTGTTCTAGTCTGTCTAGTTTTGTTGTTGCGAGATGGCAAATGATGTTTGTCGAGAGGCAATTGATGAAAGATGTTTCACTGCTGTACTTAGGCAGTAGATGTTGTAAGAGAACAAAGGAATTGTTAAAAGGTTCTGTCACCTCCCTCTACTGCACTGGGCTTAAATAGGTTTAAGCCCAGACTAGTTACGCATGCAAGCTTCGCTTACGTGTCAGGCGTTAGTGCTGCTCAACCGTCGTCATCTGTCCTCGAGACACGGCATGCCTAGCATTGGGTCTCACGACGCGGCTCCTTCTGCATTGGAGAGCTCGTTCTGGCGCGTCATCTGGCTGGTTAGATTAATTATGCATATCTGTACGTACCGGGAGGTACTGGTCGTACTGTAGCATCAGCACCATTACAATATTGCAGTAGCGACGTACCCACGAGTATACGTCCGTCTTGTGGAAAAGCACGAATTGGTATCCGTAGCGAGTACTTGTACAATGTCCTGCAATGTACAGTTGCAGGACTGTACTCGTCACAGTGGCGGTTAGCCTCTGAAAGTGGCGGTATGTCACAGTGGCGGTATGTCACGTAGACGACATGAGTAGACACTCAGGGCGTCGTTCCTCAAGTGAAGTCTCCACTGCTGTGCCGTCCATTAGTGTAAAAATTCTGGTTGTACCAAATTGTAAAGAGGCTTGTTCGTCATCAAGCCATGGTAAACCCAGGATTAAATCAGTTGTACGTAAATCACGTAAGACGTAGAAAGTCCGTTGAAACTCGTGTCGAGCCAGCTCAAAAGTGACGTCGCAGACTGTCGTAGAAGTCACTCGTTGTCCATTAGCGAGTCGAACTGGAGTCTTACTCGCAGACTTCCGAGTCTGTAGAGCAAAGCGTCGTACAAAGTCCTCTGACACAAAATCAAGTGTCGCAGCGCAGTCCACTAATCCAGAAATTTGGTGTCCGCCATCAGGAGTTTTCACAGTCAGCTCAGTTCGAATTAACGGGCGAGCTTCCGTGAGGTCAGTCAATAGTGCCGTAGCTGGCGAAGAAAATTGTCGCAGCGTAGCGATGGACTGTTCCGAGTCGTCTGCTGGTACAGGTACCGAGTCGGGTTGATCAGATGTTGTAGGTTCTGGTGAGTCGTTAAACGCACAATCTGCGTCGACTAACCACAGCTGTACATGCCAAGGGGGTGGAGCAACCACCTCCTGTTGAGCTGGGTTCTCCAGTGACTGACGTGTAAAAAGCTGTGTCCTTGCTGGGAATTCTTGATAGAGTTTCCAGTGCCTAGTCACCTGAGTAAATTTCGCCCACTTCGGTAGTACAAATACAGCCACCGTAGATGTCGGAGATGTTCGACGACAATCCTCAAAATGCTGCGCAATCTGCTCAGCTAACTCCCAAGGTGGATTGATGAACACCCGTTCTCATGTCAAGTCTCTGTCTAGAATCGAGTCACTCGGCGAACAGTGAGGTAAGTCACCGTGCGAGTTTAGACCTTCATCATCAGCACATCCCTCCAACGTGAAGTTGAATCGTGCATGCAGAGGGTCAAAGACTGAGTCAACCAGTTTCCAATCAATTGAACGTCTGGTTACAGGTTTACGACTCTGTCTCTGCTTATTCTGACGACGACGACCCGCTATAAGCGTCACAGGTGTCGCAACTGTAGTCGATGGAGATGTAGAAGGTGTTTCGACGACCTCTGTCGCTAACAGTGTCTCAGAATGAACAGTTGATGTAGCCGGCTGCTCCAGTTCATTTGTAGAACAGCCTTGCCACCATCATTGCTTCTTAGGTTGCATCGGTGCCTTGCCTTTGAACTCCGGACATTGGAACAAACGGTGTCCCTTCTTGTGGCACTTGAAGCAGAGGCCCTCGTCCATGTGTCGCTTACGCTCCTCAGCTGTCATTGCATTTGCAAGCGAATTAAAATCTTCACGACCAGATGTTTGACCGCGTCCACCATTGTTGCCACCACGACCTCCATTGTTACCACCTTCACGTCCACGTCCGCGGCCACGTCCACGGCCACCTTTGTTACGTTTCCATACGTTAGAGGCTTCCTCGAGAGGGTCCTCAAAGTTGCGCTTGCGTGTAGGCTGGGCAGATGGTCCAGCAGCAGACCTCGTATTGCCCAGTTCCGGTGAGTCTGTCACGATGTCATTCAAAAAGTTTTGCAGCTCCACTAGCGTAGTCTGGTATCCTTGTCGAGCTCGGTGTGACTTAGCTAGTTTCTTGAGTTCGTTGTTCGCCAGGCCATTGATGAAGCGTACACACTGAACCTCAGCTGTCAGGTTTTGACGGGACCGACGTAAGTAGTCGTTGTACTTTTTAGTGAAAAGCGCGTAACTCATCGTGTTGCTCTGCGTGAAGCTTAGCAAAGCGTTAATTGCGTCATCCTGAATGTTCGGTAGAAACGTCGACTTGCGTAACTCCGCAACAAGCTCGTTGTGCGTAGATGGAATTGGAGGCTGATTTTTCCGGTTCAACCACCACCCACCAAGGTGTCCTGAAAACTGTGAAGTAACCCAGAACACTGCATCGTACGAGTCAGCAGCAATCCCAAGCATAATGAAACGCTGAGGCTGTGCTTCAAGCCAATCCTCCAGTACGTTAGGTTCCGCACCATTCTGGTACGGTGAAGTAATAGCTGCCTTACGCTGGGTCTCCGTGAGGGTCACAGTAAGTCCAGCAAAGTTGGTTGTAGGCATCGGCATTCCCACTCGTAAATCCGTAGGTCCTTCACCAGTCAGTCGATTAATGTGTCCGACAATCAGTAGCCATACAGAACCAGAGTCGACCGTCGTAAACCGGGGGTACATGTGGAACTGTCTCGGGATAGACGCGTCGTCTTGCATGACTGGAACATGTTGTGTGATTGCTCGATAAAAAGATTCCCACTGAGTCACGTAACCAAAGTGAAGTAATTCACTCTTGTGCTTCTTAGCACGAAGTAACCCAGTCTGTGCGGGCGTAAGTGTCAGACCGTCAATGTTGATGGTTTCCGGTACGACGTAAGTATCATCCGGATTAACTGTCGACTGTGCCAAAACAGCCTGCTCGACGTGAGCAGGTGTACGTAAGTTGTTCGTAGCAAACAGGACAGGAATAGAAGCCGAGTACACATAAACAAGCTGTCGTCCTTGAGGTAGAGTAACGTTAACAGGTTCACCACTCAACAGCGTCAAATCATCCGGTGTCAAAACAAGACCGGTCTCCTCATGTAACTCGCGAATAGCAGCGTCGACAGGCTCTTCATTAGGTAAGACAGAGCCAGCTGGGAACCAAGTTTTACCAGAACGAGGCTCACGCTGAAACACCAACTTCAAGTCCGACGATTTAGTTCCTCCGACGTGAATTACTAAAACCACGTAATGTCCTGCTCCAAGAGAAGCCATCTCAACTTAATCAAACAACGTCGAGCAGATCAACGAGCAACGAAAACGTGCGTCGACCAAAGAGCTCCGAAACCAGTGTGGCGCTTAGCCTCTGAAAGCTAAACGCTAGCACAAATGTGTTCTAGTCTGTCTAGTTTTGTTGTTGCGAGATGGCAAATGATGTTTGTCGAGAGGCAATTGATGAAAGATGTTTCACTGCTGTACTTAGGCAGTAGATGTTGTAAGAGAACAAAGGAATTGTTAAAAGGTTCTGTCACCTCCCTCTACTGCACTGGGCTTAAATAGGTTTAAGCCCAGACTAGTTACGCATGCAAGCTTCGCTTACGTGTCAGGCGTTAGTGCTGCTCAACCGTCGTCATCTGTCCTCGAGACACGGCATGCCTAGCATTGGGTCTCACGACGCGGCTCCTTCTGCATTGGAGAGCTCGTTCTGGCGCGTCATCTGGCTGGTTAGATTAATTATGCATATCTGTACGTACCGGGAGGTACTGGTCGTACTGTAGCATCAGCACCATTACAATATTGCAGTAGCGACGTACCCACGAGTATACGTCCGTCTTGTGGAAAAGCACGAATTGGTATCCGTAGCGAGTACTTGTACAATGTCCTGCAATGTACAATTGCATGACTGTACTCGTCACAGTGGCGGTTAGCCTCTGAAAGTGGCGGTATGTCACAGTGGCGGTATGTCACGTAGACGACATGAGTAGACACTCAGGGCGTCGTTCCTCAAGTGAAGTCTCCACTGCTGTGCCGTCCATTAGTGTAAAAATTCTGGTTGTACCAAATTGTAAAGAGGCCTGTCCGTCATCAAGCCATGGTAAACCCAGGATTAAATCAGTTGTACGTAAATCACGTAAGACGTAGAAAGTCCGTTGAAACTCGTGTCGAGCCAGCTCAAAAGTGACGTCGCAGACTGTCGTAGAAGTCACTCGTTGTCCATTAGCGAGTCGAACTGGAGTCTTACTCGCAGACTTCCGAGTCTGTAGAGCAAAGCGTCGTACAAAGTCCTCTGACACAAAATCAAGTGTCGCAGCGCAGTCCACTAATCCAGAAATTTGGTGTCCGCCATCAGGAGTTTTCACAGTCAGCTCAGTTCGAATTAACGGGCGAGCTTCCGTGAGGTCAGTCAATAGTGCCGTAGCTGGCGAAGAAAATTGTCGCAGCGTAGCGATGGACTGTTCCGAGTCGTCTGCTGGTACATGTACCGAGTCGGGTTGATCAGATGCTGTAGGTTCTGGTGAGTCGTTAAACGCACAATCTGCGTCGACTAACCACAGCTGTACAGGCCAAGGGGGTGGAGCAACCACCTCCTATTGAGCTGGGTTCTCCAGTGACAGACGTGTAAAAAGCTGTGTCCTTGCTGGGAATTCTTGATAGAGTTTCCAGTGCCTAGTCACCTGAGTAAATTTCGCCCACTTCGGTAGTACAAATACAGCCACCGTAGATGTCGGAGATGTTCGACGACAATCCTCAAAATGCTGCGCAATCTGCTCAGCTAACTCCCAAGGTGGATTGATGAACACCCGTTCTCATGTCAAGTCTCTGTCTAGAATCGAGTCACTCGGCGAACAGTGAGGTAAGTCACCGTGCGAGTTAAGACCTTCATCATCAGCACATCCCTCCAACGTGAAGTTGAATCGTGCATGCAGAGGGTCAAAGACTGAGTCAACCAGTTTCCAATCAATTGAACGTCTGGTTACAGGTTTACGACTCTGTCTCTGCTTATTCTGACGACGACGACCCGCTATAAGCGTCACAGGTGTCGCAACTGTAGTCGATGGAGATGTAGAAGGTGTTTCGACGACCTCTGTCGCTAACAGTGTCTCAGAATGAACAGTAGATGTAGCCGGCTGCTCCAGTTCATTTGTAGAACAGCCTTGCCACCATCATTGCTTCTTAGGTTGCATCGGTGCCTTGCCTTTGAACTCCGGACATTGGAACAAACGGTGTCCCTTCTTGTGGCACTTGAAGCAGAGGCCCTCGTCCATGTGTCGCTTACGCTCCTCAGCTGTCATTGCATTTGCAAGCGAATTAAAATCTTCACGACCAGATGTTTGACCGCGTCCACCATTGTTGCCACCACGACCTCCATTGTTACCACCTTCACGTCCACGTCCGCGGCCACGTCCACGGCCACCTTTGTTACGTTTCCATACGTTAGAGGCTTCCTCGAGAGGGTCCTCAAAGTTGCGCTTGCGTGTAGGCTGGGCAGATGGTCCAGCAGCAGACCTCGTATTGCCCAGTTCCGGTGAGTCTGTCACGATGTCATTCAAAAAGTTTTGCAGCTCCACTAGCGTAGTCTGGTATCCTTGTCGAGCTCGGTGTGACTTAGCTAGTTTCTTGAGTTCGTTGTTCGCCAGGCCATTGATGAAGCGTACACACTGAACCTCAGCTGTCAGGTTTTGACGGGACCGACGTAAGTAGTCGTTGTACTTTTTAGTGAAAAGCGCGTAACTCATCGTGTTGCTCTGCGTGAAGCTTAGCAAAGCGTTAATTGCGTCATCCTGAATGTTCGGTAGAAACGTCGACTTGCGTAACTCCGCAACAAGCTCGTTGTACGTAGATGCAATTGGAGGCTGATTTTTCCGGTTCAACCACCACCCACCAAGGTGTCCTGAAAACTGTGAAGTAACCCAGAACACTGCATCGTACGAGTCAGCAGCAATCCCAAGCATAATGAAACGCTGAGGCTGTGCTTCAAGCCAATCCTCCAGTACGTTAGGTTCCGCACCATTCTGGTACGGTGAAGTAATAGCTGCCTTACGCTGGGTCTCCGTGAGGGTCACAGTAAGTCCAGCAAAGTTGGTTGTAGGCATCGGCATTCCCACTCGTAAATCCGTAGGTCCTTCACCAGTCAGTCGATTAATGTGTCCGACAATCAGTAGCCATACAGAACCAGAGTCGACCGTCGTAAACCGGGGGTACATGTGGAACTGTCTCGGGATAGACGCGTCGTCTTGCATGACTGGAACATGTTGTGTGATTGCTCGATAAAAAGATTCCCACTGAGTCACGTAACCAAAGTGAAGTAATTCACTCTTGTGCTTCTTAGCACGAAGTAACCCAATCTGTGCGGGCGTAAGTGTCAGACCGTCAATGTTGATGGTTTCCGGTACGACGTTAGTATCATCCGGATTAACTGTCGACTGTGCCAAAACAGCCTGCTCGACGTGAGCAGGTGTACGTAAGTTGTTCGTAGCAAACAGGACAGGAATAGAAGCCGAGTACACATAAACAAGCTGTCGTCCTTGAGGTAGAGTAACGTTAACATGTTCACCACTCAACAGCGTCAAATCATCCGGTGTCAAAACAAGACCGGTCTCCTCATGTAACTCGCGAATAGCAGCGTCGACAGGCTCTTCATTAGGTAAGACAGAGCCAGCTGGGAACCAAGTTTTACCAGAACGAGGCTCACGCTGAAACACCAACTTCAAGTCCGACGATTTAGTTCCTCCGACGTGAATTACTAAAACCACGTAATGTCCTGCTCCAAGAGAAGCCATCTCAACTTAATCAAACAACGTCGAGCAGATCAACGAGCAACGAAAACGTGCGTCGACCAAAGAGCTCCGAAACCAGTGTGGCGCTTAGCCTCTGAAAGCTAAACGCTAGCACAAATGTGTTCTAGTCTGTCTAGTTCTGTTGTTGCGAGATGGCAAATGATGTTTGTCGAGAGGCAATTGATGAAAGATGTTTCACTGCTGTACTTAGGCAGTAGATGTTGCAAGAGAACAAATGAATTGTTAAAAGGTTCTGTCACCTCCCTCTACTGCACTGGGCTTAAATAGGTTTAAGCCCAGACTAGTTACGCATGCAAGCTTCGCTTACGTGTCAGGCGTTAGTGCTGCTCAACCGTCGTCATCTGTCCTCGAGACACGGCATGCCTAGCATTGGGTCTCACGACGCGGCTCCTTCTGCATTGGAGAGCTCGTTCTGGCGCGTCATCTGGCTGGTTAGATTAATTATGCATATCTGTACGTACCGGGAGGTACTGGTCGTACTGTAGCATCAGCACCATTACAATATTGCAGTAGCGACGTACCCACGAGTATACGTCCGTCTTGTGGAAAAGCACGAATTGGTATCCGTAGCGAGTACTTGTACAATGTCCTGCAATGTACAGTTGCATGACTGTACTCGTCACAGTGGCGGTTAGCCTCTGAAAGTGGCGGTATGTCACAGTGGCGGTATGTCACGTAGACGACATGAGTAGACACTCAGGGCGTCGTTCCTCAAGTGAAGTCTCCACTGCTGTGCCGTCCATTAGTGTAAAAATTCTGGTTGTACCAAATTGTAAAGAGGCTTGTTCGTCATCAAGCCATGGTAAACCCAGGATTAAATCAGATGTACGTAAATCACGAAAGACGTAGAAAGTCCGTTGATCTCGTGTCGAGCCAGCTCAAAAGTGACGTCGCAGACTGTCGTAGAAGTCACTCGTTGTCCATTAGCGAGTCGAACTGGAGTCTTACTCGCATACTTCCGAGTCTGTAGAGCAAAGCGTCGTACAAAGTCCTCTGACACAAAATCAAGTGTCGCAGCGCAGTCCACTAATCCAGAAATTTGGTGTCCGCCATCAGGAGTTTTCACAGTCAGCTCAGTTCGAATTAACGGGCGAGCTTCCGTGAGGTCAGTCAATAGTGCCGTAGCTGGCGAAGAAAATTGTCGCAGCGTAGCGATGGACTGTTCCGAGTCGTCTGCTGGTACATGTACCGAGTCGGGTTGATCAGATGTTGTAGGTTCTGGTGAGTCGTTAAACGCACAATCTGCGTCGACTAACCACAGCTGTACATGCCAAGGGGGTGGAGCAACCACCTCCTGTTGAGCTGGGTTCTCCAGTGACTGACGTGTAAAAAGCTGTGTCCTTGCTGGGAATTCTTGATAGAGTTTCCAGTGCCTAGTCACCTGAGTAAATTTCGCCCACTTCGGTAGTACAAATACAGCCACCGTAGATGTCGGAGATGTTCGACGACAATCCTCAAAATGCTGCGCAATCTGCTCAGCTAACTCCCAAGGTGGATTGATGAACACCCGTTCTCATGTCAAGTCTCTGTCTAGAATCGAGTCACTCGGCGAACAGTGAGGTAAGTCACCGTGCGAGTTAAGACCTTCATCATCAGCACATCCCTCCAACGTGAAGTTGAATCGTGCATGCAGAGGGTCAAAGACTGAGTCAACCAGTTTCCAATCAATTGAACGTCTGGTTACAGGTTTACGACTCTGTCTCTGCTTATTCTGACGACGACGACCCGCTATAAGCGTCACATGTGTCGCAACTGTAGTCGATGGAGATGTAGAAGGTGTTTCGACGACCTCTGTCGCTAACAGTGTCTCAGAATGAGCAGTTGATGTAGCCGGCTGCTCCAGTTCATTTGTAGAACAGCCTTGCCACCATCATTGCTTCTTAGGTTGCATCGGTGCCTTGCCTTTGAACTCCGGACATTGGAAAAACGGTGTCCCTTCTTGTGGCACTTGAAGCAGAGGCCCTCGTCCATGTGTCGCTTACGCTCCTCAGCTGTCATTGCATTTGCAAGCGAATTAAAATCTTCACGACCAGATGTTTGACCGCGTCCACCATTGTTGCCACCACGACCTCCATTGTTACCACCTTCACGTCCACGTCCGCGGCCACGTCCACGGCCACCTTTGTTACGTTTCCATACGTTAGAGGCTTCCTCGAGAGGGTCCTCAAAGTTGCGCTTGCGTGTAGGCTGGGCAGATGGTCCAGCAGCAGACCTCGTATTGCCCAGTTCCGGTGAGTCTGTCACGATGTTATTCAAAAAGTTTTGCAGCTCCACTAGCGTAGTCTGGTATCCTTGTCGAGCTCGGTGTGACTTAGCTAGTTTCTTGAGTTCGTTGTTCGCCAGGCCATTGATGAAGCGTACACACTGAACCTCAGCTGTCAGGTTTTGACGGGACCGACGTAAGTAGTCGTTGTACTTTTTAGTGAAAAGCGCGTAACTCATCGTGTTGCTCTGCGTGAAGCTTAGCAAAGCGTTAATTGCGTCATCCTGAATGTTCGGTAGAAACGTCGACTTGCGTAACTCCGCAACAAGCTCGTTGTGCGTAGATGGAATTGGAGGCTGATTTTTCCGGTTCAACCACCACCCACCAAGGTGTCCTGAAAACTGTGAAGTAACCCAGAACACTGCATCGTACGAGTCAGCAGCAATCCCAAGCATAATGAAACGCTGAGGCTGTGCTTCAAGCCAATCCTCCAGTACGTTAGGTTCCGCACCATTCTGGTACGGTGAAGTAATAGCTGCCTTACGCTGGGTCTCCGTGAGGGTCACAGTAAGTCCAGCAAAGTTGGTTGTAGGCATCGGCATTCCCACTCGTAAATTCGTAGGTCCTTCACCAGTCAGTCGATTAATGTGTCCGACAATCAGTAGCCATACAGAACCAGAGTCGACCGTCGTAAACCGGGGGTACATGTGGAACTGTCTCGGGATAGACGCGTCGTCTTGCATGACTGGAACATGTTGTGTGATTGCTCGATAAAAAGATTCCCACTGAGTCACGTAACCAAAGTGAAGTAATTCACTCTTGTGCTTCTTAGCACGAAGTAACCCAGTCTGTGCGGGCGTAAGTGTCAGACCGTCAATGTTGATGGTTTCCGGTACGACGTAAGTATCATCCGGATTAACTGTCGACTGTGCCAAAACAGCCTGCTCGACGTGAGCAAGTGTACGTAAGTTGTTCGTAGCAAACAGGACAGGAATAGAAGCCGAGTACACGTAAACAAGCTGTCGTCCTTGAGGTAGAGTAACGTTAACAGGTTCACCACTCAACAGCGTCAAATCATCCGGTGTCAAAACAAGACCGGTCTCCTCATGTAACTCGCGAATAGCAGCGTCGACATGCTCTTCATTAGGTAAGACATAGCCAGCTGGGAACCAAGTTTTACCAGAACGAGGCTCACGCTGAAACACCAACTTCAAGTCCGACGATTTAGTTCCTCCGACGTGAATTACTAAAACAACGTAATGTCCTGCTCCAAGAGAAGCCATCTCAACTTAATCAAACAACGTCGAGCAGATCAACGAGCAACGAAAACGTGCGTCGACCAAAGAGCTCCGAAACCAATGTACCTCCGCTGTTGGAGTCGACCCTCCGCCCGATGCAAGTGATCGACATACTACCGATCATATGGAAATCGCAGTTTCGGCCCTCGAACTCCGACTTTCCTAGCATGTTCATGCGTCTAACACCGTCGCAAACGCACAACTTCAATGTTTAACATGCTCGACTGTGCCCACGAATCAACCGCCCAATTTCTCCCCGTACGGAAAAGTTATCCCCGCCGGCATGGAACGCCCCCCACGCGACATTGACGAGCCCCGCCTTTAGGCTCTAACGGACGACTCGGCGCGATACCTTAACGACCGGAGATCTCAAGCGGGGTACAAAGAGTACCTCCGCATAGGCTGCTATGCCTTCTTCGACATCTTCGCCAACACGGCAATTAGCGAGGGTCTAGACGCGCTGTCATCCGGCCCTCCTTTCTCCTATATTTGATACAAATTACCCCAGATTTCACGCATGTCGGTAGATGATACGAGGGCGTCGTAAGCTATTAAATAGCAAAGCTCAGATTCTCTGCCCGGCAGAGTCCATGTGGTCTCCGGGCGGAGTATATAGTCAACTTGCTTCAAATCTAGATGTCCATTGCAGACTTTACTTACACATGTGACAAAAGGCACACCCTAGTGGTTAAGCGTAAGTATAATGCGACTCGTTTGAACCATGCCTCGAGGTACCCCTCGATGACACGGGTAAAGCCTCGCGCAACGCTCCAAGCCTCCCGCGGCCGACAGTATAACCTAGCGGAAACCCTTAAGCCGGTGCCACCGAAGAGCACATACGCTCTCTAACTTGCACTTGCCTATCAAGCTCGCGCAATTGCAGTTTTGACTCTCATAGTCGAGCATGGTGTCGGGTTACATCGTCTCATGCGCACTCGTGGGCCTCGAGACACTTTCCCACGTTGTAAGTCGCCGTTGACCAACATGCAGCCCGAGAAGCGTACCTCCGCTGTTGGAGTCGACCCTCCGCCCGATGCAAGTGAACGACATACTACCGAACATATGGAAATCGCAGTTTCGGCCCTCGAACTCCGACTTTCCTAGCATGTTCAGGCGTCTAACACCGTCGCAAATGCACAACTTCAATGTTTAACATGCTCGACTGTGCCCACGACTCAACCGCCGTCCATTCCCCCTCACGCCACCATTGCGACTGAGGGTGGTAATGCGGCCCAAGAGACACCTAACAACATGATGAACGACGAGTCCGAGCTCCTCGAGCCCGGAATCGTCGATTTCTCCCCGTACGGAAAAGTTATCCCCGCCGGCATGGAACGCCCCCCACGCGACATTGACGAGCCCCGCCTTTAGGCTCTAACGGACGACTCGGCGCGTTACCTTAACGACCGGAGATCTCAAGCGGGGTACAAAGAGTACCTCCACATAGGCTGCTATGCCTTCTTCGACATCTTCGCCAACACGGCAATTAGCGAGGGTCTAGACGCGCTGTCATCCGGCCCTCCTTTCTCCTATATTTGATACAAATTACCCCAGATTTCACGCATGTCGGTAGATGATACGAGGGCGTCGTAAGCTATTAAATAGCAAAGCTCAGATTCTCTGCCCGGCAGAGTCCATGTGGTCTCCGGGCGGAGTATATAGTCAACTTGCTTCAAATCTAGATGTCCATTGCAGACTTTACTTACACATGTGACAAAAGGCACACCCTAGTGGTTAAGCGTAAGTATAATGCGACTCGTTTGAACCATGCCTCGAGGTACCCCTCGATGACACGGGTAAAGCCTCGCGCAACGCTCCAAGCCTCCCGCGGCCGACAGTATAACCTAGCGGAAACCCTTAAGCCGGTGCCACCGAAGAGCACATACGCTCTCTAACTTGCACTTGCCTATCAAGCTCGCGCAATTGCAGTTTTGACTCTCATAGTCGAGCATGGTGTCACGTTACATCGTCTCATGCGCACTCGTGGGCCTCGAGACACTTTCCCACGTTGTAAGTCGCCGTTGACCAACATGCAGCCCGAGAAGCGTACCTCCGCTGTTGGAGTCGACCCTCCGCCCGATGCAAGTGAACGACATACTACCGAACATATGGAAATCGCAGTTTCGGCCCTCGAACTCCGACTTTCCTAGCATGTTCAGGCGTCTAACACCGTCGCAAATGCACAACTTCAATGTTTAACATGCTCGACTGTGCCCACGACTCAACCGCCGTCCATTCCCCCTCACGCCACCATTGCGACTGAGGGTGGTAATGCGGCCCAAGAGACACCTAACAACATGATGAACGACGAGTCCGAGCTCCTCGAGCCCGGAATCGTCGATTTCTCCCCGTACGGAAAAGTTATCCCCGCCGGCATGGAACGCCCCCCACGCGACATTGACGAGCCCCGCCTTTAGGCTCTAACGGACGACTCGGCGCGTTACCTTAACGACCGGAGATCTCAAGCGGGGTACAAAGAGTACCTCCACATAGGCTGCTATGCCTTCTTCGACATCTTCGCCAACACGGCAATTAGCGAGGGTCTAGACGCGCTGTCATCCGGCCCTCCTTTCTCCTATATTTGATACAAATTACCCCAGATTTCACGCATGTCGGTAGATGATACGAGGGCGTCGTAAGCTATTAAATAGCAAAGCTCAGATTCTCTGCCCGGCAGAGTCCATGTGGTCTCCGGGCGGAGTATATAGTCAACTTGCTTCAAATCTAGATGTCCATTGCAGACTTTACTTACACATGTGACAAAAGGCACACCCTAGTGGTTAAGCGTAAGTATAAAGCGACTCGTTTGAACCATGCCTCGAGGTACCCCTCGATGACACGGGTAAAGCCTCGCGCAACGCTCCAAGCCTCCCGCGGCCGACAGTATAACCTAGCGGAAACCCTTAAGCCGGTGCCACCGAAGAGCACATACGCTCTCTAACTTGCACTTGCCTATCAAGCTCGCGCAATTGCAGTTTTGACTCTCATAGTCGAGCATGGTGTCACGTTACATCGTCTCATGCGCACTCGTGGGCCTCGAGACACTTTCCCACGTTGTAAGTCGCCGTTGACCAACATGCAGCCCGAGAAGCGTACCTCCGCTGTTGGAGTCGACCCTCCGCCCGATGCAAGTGAACGACATACTACCGAACATATGGAAATCGCAGTTTCGGCCCTCGAACTCCGACTTTCCTAGCATGTTCAGGCGTCTAACACCGTCGCAAATGCACAACTTCAATGTTTAACATGCTCGACTGTGCCCACGACTCAACCGCCGTCCATTCCCCCTCACGCCACCATTGCGACTGAGGGTGGTAATGCGGCCCAAGAGACACCTAACAACATGATGAACGACGAGTCCGAGCTCCTCGAGCCCGGAATCGTCGATTTCTCCCCGTACGGAAAAGTTATCCCCGCCGGCATGGAACGCCCCCCACGCGACATTGACGAGCCCCGCCTTTAGGCTCTAACGGACGACTCGGCGCGTTACCTTAACGACCGGAGATCTCAAGCGGGGTACAAAGAGTACCTCCACATAGGCTGCTATGCCTTCTTCGACATCTTCGCCAACACGGCAATTAGCGAGGGTCTAGACGCGCTGTCATCCGGCCCTCCTTTCTCCTATATTTGATACAAATTACCCCAGATTTCACGCATGTCGGTAGATGATACGAGGGCGTCGTAAGCTATTAAATAGCAAAGCTCAGATTCTCTGCCCGGCAGAGTCCATGTGGTCTCCGGGCGGAGTATATAGTCAACTTGCTTCAAATCTAGATGTCCATTGCAGACTTTACTTACACATGTGACAAAAGGCACACCCTAGTGGTTAAGCGTAAGTATAATGCGACTCGTTTGAACCATGCCTCGAGGTACCCCTCGATGACACGGGTAAAGCCTCGCGCAACGCTCCAAGCCTCCCGCGGCCGACAGTATAACCTAGCGGAAACCCTTAAGCCGGTGCCACCGAAGAGCACATACGCTCTCTAACTTGCACTTGCCTATCAAGCTCGCGCAATTGCAGTTTTGACTCTCATAGTCGAGCATGGTGTCACGTTACATCGTCTCATGCGCACTCGTGGGCCTCGAGACACTTTCCCACGTTGTAAGTCGCCGTTGACCAACATGCAGCCCGAGAAGCGTACCTCCGCTGTTGGAGTCGACCCTCCGCCCGATGCAAGTGAACGACATACTACCGAACATATGGAAATCGCAGTTTCGGCCCTCGAACTCCGACTTTCCTAGCATGTTCAGGCGTCTAACACCGTCGCAAATGCACAACTTCAATGTTTAACATGCTCGACTGTGCCCACGAATCAACCGCCGTCCATTCCCCCTCACGCCACCATTGCGACTGAGGGTGGTAATGCGGCCCAAGAGACACCTAACAACATGATGAACGACGAGTCCGAGCTCCTCGAGCCCGGAATCGTCGATTTCTCCCCGTACGGAAAAGTTATCCCCGCCGGCATGGAACGCCCCCCACGCGACATTGACGAGCCCCGCCTTTAGGCTCTAACGGACGACTCGGCGCGTTACCTTAACGACCGGAGATCTCAAGCGGGGTACAAAGAGTACCTCCACATAGGCTGCTATGCCTTCTTCGACATCTTCGCCAACACGGCAATTAGCGAGGGTCTAGACGCGCTGTCATCCGGCCCTCCTTTCTCCTATATTTGATACAAATTACCCCAGATTTCACGCATGTCGGTAGATGATACGAGGGCGTCGTAAGCTATTAAATAGCAAAGCTCAGATTCTCTGCCCGGCAGAGTCCATGTGGTCTCCGGGCGGAGTATATAGTCAACTTGCTTCAAATCTAGATGTCCATTGCAGACTTTACTTACACATGTGACAAAAGGCACACCCTAGTGGTTAAGCGTAAGTATAAAGCGACTCGTTTGAACCATGCCTCGAGGTACCCCTCGATGACACGGGTAAAGCCTCGCGCAACGCTCCAAGCCTCCCGCGGCCGACAGTATAACCTAGCGGAAACCCTTAAGCCGGTGCCACCGAAGAGCACATACGCTCTCTAACTTGCACTTGCCTATCAAGCTCGCGCAATTGCAGTTTTGACTCTCATAGTCGAGCATGGTGTCACGTTACATCGTCTCATGCGCACTCGTGGGCCTCGAGACACTTTCCCACGTTGTAAGTCGCCGTTGACCAACATGCAGCCCGAGAAGCGTACCTCCGCTGTTGGAGTCGACCCTCCGCCCGATGCAAGTGAACGACATACTACCGAACATATGGAAATCGCAGTTTCGGCCCTCGAACTCCGACTTTCCTAGCATGTTCAGGCGTCTAACACCGTCGCAAATGCACAACTTCAATGTTTAACATGCTCGACTGTGCCCACGACTCAACCGCCGTCCATTCCCCCTCACGCCACCATTGCGACTGAGGGTGGTAATGCGGCCCAAGAGACACCTAACAACATGATGAACGACGAGTCCGAGCTCCTCGAGCCCGGAATCGTCGATTTCTCCCCGTACGGAAAAGTTATCCCCGCCGGCATGGAACGCCCCCCACGCGACATTGACGAGCCCCGCCTTTAGGCTCTAACGGACGACTCGGCGCGTTACCTTAACGACCGGAGATCTCAAGCGGGGTACAAAGAGTACCTCCACATAGGCTGCTATGCCTTCTTCGACATCTTCGCCAACACGGCAATTAGCGAGGGTCTAGACGCGCTGTCATCCGGCCCTCCTTTCTCCTATATTTGATACAAATTACCCCAGATTTCACGCATGTCGGTAGATGATACGAGGGCGTCGTAAGCTATTAAATAGCAAAGCTCAGATTCTCTGCCCGGCAGAGTCCATGTGGTCTCCGGGCGGAGTATATAGTCAACTTGCTTCAAATCTAGATGTCCATTGCAGACTTTACTTACACATGTGACAAAAGGCACACCCTAGTGGTTAAGCGTAAGTATAAAGCGACTCGTTTGAACCATGCCTCGAGGTACCCCTCGATGACACGGGTAAAGCCTCGCGCAACGCTCCAAGCCTCCCGCGGCCGACAGTATAACCTAGCGGAAACCCTTAAGCCGGTGCCACCGAAGAGCACATACGCTCTCTAACTTGCACTTGCCTATCAAGCTCGCGCAATTGCAGTTTTGACTCTCATAGTCGAGCATGGTGTCACGTTACATCGTCTCATGCGCACTCGTGGGCCTCGAGACACTTTCCCACGTTGTAAGTCGCCGTTGACCAACATGCAGCCCGAGAAGCGTACCTCCGCTGTTGGAGTCGACCCTCCGCCCGATGCAAGTGAACGACATACTACCGAACATATGGAAATCGCAGTTTCGGCCCTCGAACTCCGACTTTCCTAGCATGTTCAGGCGTCTAACACCGTCGCAAATGCACAACTTCAATGTTTAACATGCTCGACTGTGCCCACGACTCAACCGCCGTCCATTCCCCCTCACGCCACCATTGCGACTGAGGGTGGTAATGCGGCCCAAGAGACACCTAACAACATGATGAACGACGAGTCCGAGCTCCTCGAGCCCGGAATCGTCGATTTCTCCCCGTACGGAAAAGTTATCCCCGCCGGCATGGAACGCCCCCCACGCGACATTGACGAGCCCCGCCTTTAGGCTCTAACGGACGACTCGGCGCGTTACCTTAACGACCGGAGATCTCAAGCGGGGTACAAAGAGTACCTCCACATAGGCTGCTATGCCTTCTTCGACATCTTCGCCAACACGGCAATTAGCGAGGGTCTAGACGCGCTGTCATCCGGCCCTCCTTTCTCCTATATTTGATACAAATTACCCCAGATTTCACGCATGTCGGTAGATGATACGAGGGCGTCGTAAGCTATTAAATAGCAAAGCTCAGATTCTCTGCCCGGCAGAGTCCATGTGGTCTCCGGGCGGAGTATATAGTCAACTTGCTTCAAATCTAGATGTCCATTGCAGACTTTACTTACACATGTGACAAAAGGCACACCCTAGTGGTTAAGCGTAAGTATAATGCGACTCGTTTGAACCATGCCTCGAGGTACCCCTCGATGACACGGGTAAAGCCTCGCGCAACGCTCCAAGCCTCCCGCGGCCGACAGTATAACCTAGCGGAAACCCTTAAGCCGGTGCCACCGAAGAGCACATACGCTCTCTAACTTGCACTTGCCTATCAAGCTCGCGCAATTGCAGTTTTGACTCTCATAGTCGAGCATGGTGTCACGTTACATCGTCTCATGCGCACTCGTGGGCCTCGAGACACTTTCCCACGTTGTAAGTCGCCGTTGACCAACATGCAGCCCGAGAAGCGTACCTCCGCTGTTGGAGTCGACCCTCCGCCCGATGCAAGTGAACGACATACTACCGAACATATGGAAATCGCAGTTTCGGCCCTCGAACTCCGACTTTCCTAGCATGTTCAGGCGTCTAACACCGTCGCAAATGCACAACTTCAATGTTTAACATGCTCGACTGTGCCCACGACTCAACCGCCGTCCATTCCCCCTCACGCCACCATTGCGACTGAGGGTGGTAATGCGGCCCAAGAGACACCTAACAACATGATGAACGACGAGTCCGAGCTCCTCGAGCCCGGAATCGTCGATTTCTCCCCGTACGGAAAAGTTATCCCCGCCGGCATGGAACGCCCCCCACGCGACATTGACGAGCCCCGCCTTTAGGCTCTAACGGACGACTCGGCGCGTTACCTTAACGACCGGAGATCTCAAGCGGGGTACAAAGAGTACCTCCACATAGGCTGCTATGCCTTCTTCGACATCTTCGCCAACACGGCAATTAGCGAGGGTCTAGACGCGCTGTCATCCGGCCCTCCTTTCTCCTATATTTGATACAAATTACCCCAGATTTCACGCATGTCGGTAGATGATACGAGGGCGTCGTAAGCTATTAAATAGCAAAGCTCAGATTCTCTGCCCGGCAGAGTCCATGTGGTCTCCGGGCGGAGTATATAGTCAACTTGCTTCAAATCTAGATGTCCATTGCAGACTTTACTTACACATGTGACAAAAGGCACACCCTAGTGGTTAAGCGTAAGTATAAAGCGACTCGTTTGAACCATGCCTCGAGGTACCCCTCGATGACACGGGTAAAGCCTCGCGCAACGCTCCAAGCCTCCCGCGGCCGACAGTATAACCTAGCGGAAACCCTTAAGCCGGTGCCACCGAAGAGCACATACGCTCTCTAACTTGCACTTGCCTATCAAGCTCGCGCAATTGCAGTTTTGACTCTCATAGTCGAGCATGGTGTCACGTTACATCGTCTCATGCGCACTCGTGGGCCTCGAGACACTTTCCCACGTTGTAAGTCGCCGTTGACCAACATGCAGCCCGAGAAGCGTACCTCCGCTGTTGGAGTCGACCCTCCGCCCGATGCAAGTGAACGACATACTACCGAACATATGGAAATCGCAGTTTCGGCCCTCGAACTCCGACTTTCCTAGCATGTTCAGGCGTCTAACACCGTCGCAAATGCACAACTTCAATGTTTAACATGCTCGACTGTGCCCACGAATCAACCGCCGTCCATTCCCCCTCACGCCACCATTGCGACTGAGGGTGGTAATGCGGCCCAAGAGACACCTAACAACATGATGAACGACGAGTCCGAGCTCCTCGAGCCCGGAATCGTCGATTTCTCCCCGTACGGAAAAGTTATCCCCGCCGGCATGGAACGCCCCCCACGCGACATTGACGAGCCCCGCCTTTAGGCTCTAACGGACGACTCGGCGCGTTACCTTAACGACCGGAGATCTCAAGCGGGGTACAAAGAGTACCTCCACATAGGCTGCTATGCCTTCTTCGACATCTTCGCCAACACGGCAATTAGCGAGGGTCTAGACGCGCTGTCATCCGGCCCTCCTTTCTCCTATATTTGATACAAATTACCCCAGATTTCACGCATGTCGGTAGATGATACGAGGGCGTCGTAAGCTATTAAATAGCAAAGCTCAGATTCTCTGCCCGGCAGAGTCCATGTGGTCTCCGGGCGGAGTATATAGTCAACTTGCTTCAAATCTAGATGTCCATTGCAGACTTTACTTACACATGTGACAAAAGGCACACCCTAGTGGTTAAGCGTAAGTATAAAGCGACTCGTTTGAACCATGCCTCGAGGTACCCCTCGATGACACGGGTAAAGCCTCGCGCAACGCTCCAAGCCTCCCGCGGCCGACAGTATAACCTAGCGGAAACCCTTAAGCCGGTGCCACCGAAGAGCACATACGCTCTCTAACTTGCACTTGCCTATCAAGCTCGCGCAATTGCAGTTTTGACTCTCATAGTCGAGCATGGTGTCACGTTACATCGTCTCATGCGCACTCGTGGGCCTCGAGACACTTTCCCACGTTGTAAGTCGCCGTTGACCAACATGCAGCCCGAGAAGCGTACCTCCGCTGTTGGAGTCGACCCTCCGCCCGATGCAAGTGAACGACATACTACCGAACATATGGAAATCGCAGTTTCGGCCCTCGAACTCCGACTTTCCTAGCATGTTCAGGCGTCTAACACCGTCGCAAATGCACAACTTCAATGTTTAACATGCTCGACTGTGCCCACGACTCAACCGCCGTCCATTCCCCCTCACGCCACCATTGCGACTGAGGGTGGTAATGCGGCCCAAGAGACACCTAACAACATGATGAACGACGAGTCCGAGCTCCTCGAGCCCGGAATCGTCGATTTCTCCCCGTACGGAAAAGTTATCCCCGCCGGCATGGAACGCCCCCCACGCGACATTGACGAGCCCCGCCTTTAGGCTCTAACGGACGACTCGGCGCGTTACCTTAACGACCGGAGATCTCAAGCGGGGTACAAAGAGTACCTCCACATAGGCTGCTATGCCTTCTTCGACATCTTCGCCAACACGGCAATTAGCGAGGGTCTAGACGCGCTGTCATCCGGCCCTCCTTTCTCCTATATTTGATACAAATTACCCCAGATTTCACGCATGTCGGTAGATGATACGAGGGCGTCGTAAGCTATTAAATAGCAAAGCTCAGATTCTCTGCCCGGCAGAGTCCATGTGGTCTCCGGGCGGAGTATATAGTCAACTTGCTTCAAATCTAGATGTCCATTGCAGACTTTACTTACACATGTGACAAAAGGCACACCCTAGTGGTTAAGCGTAAGTATAATGCGACTCGTTTGAACCATGCCTCGAGGTACCCCTCGATGACACGGGTAAAGCCTCGCGCAACGCTCCAAGCCTCCCGCGGCCGACAGTATAACCTAGCGGAAACCCTTAAGCCGGTGCCACCGAAGAGCACATACGCTCTCTAACTTGCACTTGCCTATCAAGCTCGCGCAATTGCAGTTTTGACTCTCATAGTCGAGCATGGTGTCACGTTACATCGTCTCATGCGCACTCGTGGGCCTCGAGACACTTTCCCACGTTGTAAGTCGCCGTTGACCAACATGCAGCCCGAGAAGCGTACCTCCGCTGTTGGAGTCGACCCTCCGCCCGATGCAAGTGAACGACATACTACCGAACATATGGAAATCGCAGTTTCGGCCCTCGAACTCCGACTTTCCTAGCATGTTCAGGCGTCTAACACCGTCGCAAATGCACAACTTCAATGTTTAACATGCTCGACTGTGCCCACGACTCAACCGCCGTCCATTCCCCCTCACGCCACCATTGCGACTGAGGGTGGTAATGCGGCCCAAGAGACACCTAACAACATGATGAACGACGAGTCCGAGCTCCTCGAGCCCGGAATCGTCGATTTCTCCCCGTACGGAAAAGTTATCCCCGCCGGCATGGAACGCCCCCCACGCGACATTGACGAGCCCCGCCTTTAGGCTCTAACGGACGACTCGGCGCGTTACCTTTACGACCGGAGATCTCAAGCGGGGTACAAAGAGTACCTCCACATAGGCTGCTATGCCTTCTTCGACATCTTCGCCAACACGGCAATTAGCGAGGGTCTAGACGCGCTGTCATCCGGCCCTCCTTTCTCCTATATTTGATACAAATTACCCCAGATTTCACGCATGTCGGTAGATGATACGAGGGCGTCGTAAGCTATTAAATAGCAAAGCTCAGATTCTCTGCCCGGCAGAGTCCATGTGGTCTCCGGGCGGAGTATATAGTCAACTTGCTTCAAATCTAGATGTCCATTGCAGACTTTACTTACACATGTGACAAAAGGCACACCCTAGTGGTTAAGCGTAAGTATAATGCGACTCGTTTGAACCATGCCTCGAGGTACCCCTCGATGACACGGGTAAAGCCTCGCGCAACGCTCCAAGCCTCCCGCGGCCGACAGTATAACCTAGCGGAAACCCTTAAGCCGGTGCCACCGAAGAGCACATACGCTCTCTAACTTGCACTTGCCTATCAAGCTCGCGCAATTGCAGTTTTGACTCTCATAGTCGAGCATGGTGTCACGTTACATCGTCTCATGCGCACTCGTGGGCCTCGAGACACTTTCCCACGTTGTAAGTCGCCGTTGACCAACATGCAGCCCGAGAAGCGTACCTCCGCTGTTGGAGTCGACCCTCCGCCCGATGCAAGTGAACGACATACTACCGAACATATGGAAATCGCAGTTTCGGCCCTCGAACTCCGACTTTCCTAGCATGTTCAGGCGTCTAACACCGTCGCAAATGCACAACTTCAATGTTTAACATGCTCGACTGTGCCCACGACTCAACCGCCGTCCATTCCCCCTCACGCCACCATTGCGACTGAGGGTGGTAATGCGGCCCAAGAGACACCTAACAACATGATGAACGACGAGTCCGAGCTCCTCGAGCCCGGAATCGTCGATTTCTCCCCGTACGGAAAAGTTATCCCCGCCGGCATGGAACGCCCCCCACGCGACATTGACGAGCCCCGCCTTTAGGCTCTAACGGACGACTCGGCGCGTTACCTTAACGACCGGAGATCTCAAGCGGGGTACAAAGAGTACCTCCACATAGGCTGCTATGCCTTCTTCGACATCTTCGCCAACACGGCAATTAGCGAGGGTCTAGACGCGCTGTCATCCGGCCCTCCTTTCTCCTATATTTGATACAAATTACCCCAGATTTCACGCATGTCGGTAGATGATACGAGGGCGTCGTAAGCTATTAAATAGCAAAGCTCAGATTCTCTGCCCGGCAGAGTCCATGTGGTCTCCGGGCGGAGTATATAGTCAACTTGCTTCAAATCTAGATGTCCATTGCAGACTTTACTTACACATGTGACAAAAGGCACACCCTAGTGGTTAAGCGTAAGTATAATGCGACTCGTTTGAACCATGCCTCGAGGTACCCCTCGATGACACGGGTAAAGCCTCGCGCAACGCTCCAAGCCTCCCGCGGCCGACAGTATAACCTAGCGGAAACCCTTAAGCCGGTGCCACCGAAGAGCACATACGCTCTCTAACTTGCACTTGCCTATCAAGCTCGCGCAATTGCAGTTTTGACTCTCATAGTCGAGCATGGTGTCACGTTACATCGTCTCATGCGCACTCGTGGGCCTCGAGACACTTTCCCACGTTGTAAGTCGCCGTTGACCAACATGCAGCCCGAGAAGCGTACCTCCGCTGTTGGAGTCGACCCTCCGCCCGATGCAAGTGATCGACATACTACCGAACATATGGAAATCGCAGTTTCGGCCCTCGAACTCCGACTTTCCTAGCATGTTCAGGCGTCTAACACCGTCGCAAATGCACAACTTCAATGTTTAACATGCTCGACTGTGCCCACGAATCAACCGCCGTCCATTCCCCCTCACGCCACCATTGCGACTGAGGGTGGTAATGCGGCCCAAGAGACACCTAACAACATGATGAACGACGAGTCCGAGCTCCTCGAGCCCGGAATCGTCGATTTCTCCCCGTACGGAAAAGTTATCCCCGCCGGCATGGAACGCCCCCCACGCGACATTGACGAGCCCCGCCTTTAGGCTCTAACGGACGACTCGGCGCGTTACCTTTACGACCGGAGATCTCAAGCGGGGTACAAAGAGTACCTCCACATAGGCTGCTATGCCTTCTTCGACATCTTCGCCAACACGGCAATTAGCGAGGGTCTAGACGCGCTGTCATCCGGCCCTCCTTTCTCGGCAGAGTCCATGTGGTCTCCGGGCGGAGTATATAGTCAACTTGCTTCAAATCTAGATGTCCATTGCAGACTTTACTTACACATGTGACAAAAGGCACACCCTAGTGGTTAAGCGTAAGTATAATGCGACTCGTTTGAACCATGCCTCGAGGTACCCCTCGATGACACGGGTAAAGCCTCGCGCAACGCTCCAAGCCTCCCGCGGCCGACAGTATAACCTAGCGGAAACCCTTAAGCCGGTGCCACCGAAGAGCACATACGCTCTCTAACTTGCACTTGCCTATCAAGCTCGCGCAATTGCAGTTTTGACTCTCATAGTCGAGCATGGTGTCACGTTACATCGTCTCATGCGCACTCGTGGGCCTCGAGACACTTTCCCACGTTGTAAGTCGCCGTTGACCAACATGCAGCCCGAGAAGCGTACCTCCGCTGTTGGAGTCGACCCTCCGCCCGATGCAAGTGAACGACATACTACCGAACATATGGAAATCGCAGTTTCGCATGTTCAGGCGTCTAACACCGTCGCAAATGCACAACTTCAATGTTTAACATGCTCGACTGTGCCCACGAATCAACCGCCGTCCATTCCCCCTCACGCCACCACTGCGGTTGAGGGTGGTAAGGCGGCCCAAGAGACACCTAACGACATGATGAACGACGAGTCCGAGCTTATCGAGCCCGGAATCGTCGAATTCTCCGCGTACGGAAAAGTTATTCCCGCCGGCTTGGAACGCCCCCCACGCGACATTGACGAGCCCCGCCTCTAGGCTCTAACGGACGACTCGCCGCGTTACCTTAACGACCGGAGATCTCAAGCGGGGTACAAAGAGTACCTCCACATAGGCTGCTATGCCTTCTTGGACAGCTTCGCCAACACGGCAATTAGCGAGGGTCTAGACGCGCTGTCATCCGGCCCTCCTTTCGCCTATATTTGATACAAAAAACCCCATATTTCACGTATGTCTAAAAGATGATACGAGGGCGTCGTGCCCTATTATATAGCAAAGCTCAGATTCTCTGCCCGGCAGAGTCCATGTGGTCTCCCGGGCGGAGTATATAGTCAAATTGCTTCAAATCTAGATGTCCATTGCAGACTTTACTTCCACATGTGACAGAAGGCACACCCTAGTGGATAAGCTTAAGTATAAAGCGACGCGTCCGAACCATGCCTCGAGGTATTCCTCGCGGACTGGGGTAACGGCTCGAGCAACGCTCCAAGCCTCCCGCGGCCGACAGCACTACCATGCGGCAACCCTTAAGCCGGTGCAACCGAAGAGCACATACGCTATCTAATTTGCGCTTGCCTATCAGACTCGGGCCATTGCAGTCTTGACTCTCATAGTCGAGCATGGTGACAGTTACATTGTCTCATGCGCACTCGTGGGCCTCGAGTCATTTTCCCACGTTCTAAGTCGCCGTTTACCAACATGCAGCCCGAGGAGCGTACCTCCGCTGTTGGAGTCGACCCTCCGCCCGATGCAAATGAACGACATACTGCCGAACTTATGGAAATCGCAGTTCCGGCCCTCGAACTCCCACTTTCTTAGTATATTCAGGCTTCTAACACCGCCTCATTGGCACAACTTCAATGTTTAACATGCTCGACTGTGCCCACGAATCAACCGCCGTCCATTCCCCCTCACGCCACCACTGCGGTTCAGGGTGGTAAGGCGGCCCAAGAGACACGTAACGACATGATGAACGACGAGTCCGAGCTTATCGAGCCCGGAATCGTCGAATTCTCCGCGTACGGAAAAGTTATTCCCGCCGGCTTGGAACGCCCCCCACGCGACATTGACGAGCCCCGCCTCTAGGCTCTAACGGACGACTCGCCGCGTTACCTTAACGACCGGAGATCTCAAGCGGGGTACAAAGAGTACCTCCACATAGGCTGCTATGCCTTCTTGGACAGTTTCGCCAACACGGCAATTAGCGAGGGTCTAGACGCGCTGTCATCCGGCCCTCCTTT
>JAPMLY010003195.1:0-23575 GCA_026401115.1 Tetraselmis chui | reverse complement strand
ATAAATTTTTAATCGACTTAAACCTGGAATCTGGTCTTCCCACCCCTATCGGATACCTCGATTCCTCTGCCGCCCTCTCCTTCCAATGGGGACAGTACCAGGACCTCTCTAACCTGTACTGCCTCGCGTCCGAAATAACCAAACTCCATTCGACTTCCTCCAACTCATACACAGTTATTACTAACACCGAAGTCGATAATCACCACCATACCTCCCAATACCCCAGCCACTGGACCAACCTCGCCAATCGAGGCCACCCCCCCCGTCCGGGGAAGCCTAACCATTCTCTCCTCGTCCTAACATGGCAAAACTCGCACTTCGGCCTCCTCCACCTTACTCACTCCTCTGCTACCTGGATAGACTCTTTACATCACTCCCCTCCTTCCGACCTCCTAGCCCGCTCCCTCAATCTCCTCTCAGCCTGGAACTCCTCCCCCCCCCCTCCCATCAGCACCCTACACTCCCTCAACCCACCTCGCCAAAACGATTCCGATGGGGCGTGGTCGTGCGGCACCCACGTCCTCCTACACACATACTTCATTGCCACAGCTCCCCCGGACCAACCTTACACTCCCCCCTCTTTCGACCCCCGGTCCTCAGTGTACTCCCTACACACTCTGCTCTGGAAGCACACCTTCCGCTCCGCCCCCCTCCCACAGGGACGTCGCCACCTCCTAGACGCTTTATGTCCCCCCACATCACCCTCACCCCCCCAACTCCCTCCCCCTACCCACCCCGTCCCCCCCCACCCTCCTATCCCCCCCCCTATCCTCGCAACCCCACCCACAGAACGACCCCTCCCAGAACCCCCCTGCAACTCCCATACCCTTCCCTCCCCCGGTCCAATTCACCACACACACCACCCACTACATCTCCCCTCTCCTCCCCCCCTCCACCCACCCCCCAGACCCCCACCCGTCAAGAGCCCCCCAGTCTGAAACCAACCACGACACCCACAAGTCTCGCTGGCGCGTAGCCCTCCCCCAATACCACCTCAAAAGCTCCCGACCTTGCTACTCACCTGTGCCCCTACCCAACGCAGGCGTCCTCTTCGCGGTCCGCCGAACCTCGTTCCAGTCTGCCACTGTCCTAACCCCGCCCTCCCACCTCATCCCCCATATCGCCGGACTAAAAATCGTCCCCCACTCAGGCACCCCCTACCTCCTCATAGGTACTTATATGCCCCAGCTCTCCGCCCCCCACCTGACCCGCCTCTACGCAGAAGTTGCCGCCTGGGGCCTCAGACTAGCGGACGAACACCCGCAACACCGCACCCTCTGGGGAGGGGACTTCCAATCGACCACCCACACAGGTACAGGACACCCGGCCCTCACCTCCCTACTCAAATACCACCTCCACCCCCTCCACGACCCCATCCCTACCTTCCCCCGCAGCGGGGGCTGCCTTGACCACTGGCTCACCACGCCTCCCTCCCCCACCACCCTCACACCATCATCCTGCTCGATATTCCCCTCCCCCTCCCACTTCACTGACCACTCTGCTATCCACCTCGTCATTCCCGCCCCTTTCTCACTCACAGCACACCCCCCCCCCCCATACCCACCCCCACACACATCACACGACGCGCAAACTCACCTTTCGCCTTCCCCTCACACCCGACCACATCCAAAAGTACCAATCCAGCACCCCAGACCTCATCAATCGAACGGCAACCCTTCACGCAGACATACTCAACACCCCACACACCTCGGCCACCCCCGACGCCCTAGACACCCTGGCCTCACAATTCACCACACTCCTCTCCCAACACATGGACCACGCAGCCACAATCTGGCCCCTCCTCCCCGCCAAAAAACCCCGCCCAACCCAAGAGACCCTCAACCCCACTTGGCTCACTAAAAAAACACGCACTCAAATACTTAAGCTCCGTAAATGTAGCAAGCATAACGGCCCTCTCCCCATCGCCCAAGCCCTATTAAACACAACCGAATATCTCTCCCCTGACGCCATCAAACAACAATGCCAAGCACGCATCCGCCAACTTCTTCACGCCACCACCCTGGATAAGATTAATAAAATAAAAACACGAGCCAACACGGCCTACGACACCTGCCCCAAACGCTCCCACCGCCAATTGAAAATTAAAAGCGGCCTCCTACCCCCCGCCGGCACCACCTCCACCCTCCACCGCATTACCAAACCCGATAACACTACTGCATCCTCCCCCTCAGCCGTCATTGACGCGGTGCACTCTCACTTCGCTCGCGAACTCGACCGCGCCACCCCCCCTGAACTTCCCACCCCCCCATGGGAACTCCCTGACAACCCCGACAACTTTACCATCGAACCCCGCGGTGACCCCTCTCTCACCCTTGCCGACATGATTACCCGCGACACCTTCGATAAAACCCTCAACTCCCTAGGCACCGGCAAAGCCCCTGGCCCCGACGGTATCCCCAATGAAATAATCAAATTCCTACCCCCGGCGACCCGCTCCGCTCTCTTCTCTCTACTCTCCCTCCTCGCCCACAAATCCTACACCCCTCCTGATTGGTGCCACAGCACAACCTGCCTCCTACATAAAAAAGGCGACCCCTCCCTCCTCGATAACTACCGCCCTATCGCCCTCATGAACAACCTCCTTAAACTCTGGACAGCACTAATCAAAGAAGCAGGCTCGAAGTACGCCGAATCCCACGGCATACTCAGCGACCAACAGGACGGATTCCGACAACACCGCAGCATCCACGACGCCCTTTCCTCCCTCATTACGACGATGGAAGATGCGAAACTCCACAGCAAAGACATCTACGTCATGTACGCGGACTTCAAAGGTGCCTTCAACGCCGCGGACCACCGAATCATGTTCAAACACATGCGCCAACTCGGTATGCCTCCCACCTTTGTCGACACATGCGAACAACTATACGGGGTCTCAACCACAGCATATATCACTCCTCACGGCCCCACCCCTTCCATCGACATCAATCGCGGAACCCTCCAGGGTGACACCCTCTCCCCCTTCCTATTCACCCTCTTCCTTGAACCCTTCCTTCGCTGGCTCACGGTGGGAAGCCGGGGCTACCGCCCAGGCCCCCCCGCCACTAACGCTGACCCCACAGAACCCACAGCCACCTACCCAGGACACGCCTTCGCAGACGACCTCAGCCTCGCCACGGGCTCGACCCCCAACTTGACCATCCAGCTAAGAAAACTCTCCCTCTTCAGCGCCTACACCGGCATGACGGTCAATATCCGAAAATGCTGCATCACCGGCGCCCTCTGGCGTACAGGCAACGCCCTCACCCGCGCCAACACTACCCTCCTCGCATCCCGCCTACAAACACAGTTCATCTCCATAAACTCCATACCGGCCCCCATCCCCTCCATTGGCCCCAAGGACACATACAGAGTGCTAGGGGTCGAACTGAACACCTCTCTTAACTTCACCAAACATTGGCAAGAACTCAAACGTACCACCGCATCCCTCATCACCGCCCTCTCCACCTCCCCACTAACTCAATCCCGCAGAATCAGGGTCATCCGTGGACTCCTCATCGGAAAGCATTTCACCCTCCAGCTCGGCCTCTTCACTGACTCCCAACTCGACACTCTCGAAGGACAAATCTGCCGCGCACTCCGCTCCGCCGTCTCCTCGGTACGTAACCTTCCCCGCACTGCCCTTCACCGCCCTACCTCAGACCTAGGATACGGTCTCCCCTCCCTCAAAGCCCACGCCGCACAACTCACAGTCTGTCACCTTCATAAAACCATGAACACCTCAGGCTACAGAGGCCACATGGCCCGCGCACATATACGCACCCTGTCCACAATGTATTCCCACTGGCCCTCGGAATCCATCATGTCAACCTGCCACACCCCACCCACACTAAAGTGCTTAGTCCGCGCCCAACGGGATGCGGGCACCATATTCCACAACATCCCCCCACTCTCCCTCACCAACCCTATCGCCTCCACTATCCGCGCCCACTTCACCACTCAAGACAACGCCCTCCTCACCTCACTCCGAGACAAAGCCACACACATCACCGACCCTCACACATACAAACAAGCCTACTGCGACTTCTCCCCCCGCAAAACACACGCCTCCCTCCTACCCCGCCTTACCCCCCTCTGGAAAAATAACATCACCTCATGGTCACAAGTCCTCCTCAGAGCCACCTCATCCTCCTTCATCCTCAAATCATGCAAATCCATCACCACACTAACGGGGTCCACCACCCCACTCTCAGTTCCCATCCGCCTCCTCGCCGCAATCCTCACCGAACCCCTCGATACTATCCACAACCGCCTCCCCATCACAAACCTCAATACCAACCAGGCATCCCCCCCCACCACTATACATCCCTCGTGGATACCCCTCCTCTCCCCTCACCTCCCCCGCTCAACCCCCACCCTCCAATCCGGCATCAACACCGCCCGCACCACTCACCCCACCCCCATAGCACCCATCACACACCTCGACACAGAATACCTCACCCCCTCCGACCACCACTACCCCCCCTGCGACGTAACACGCATCATCTCCAAACACAAAGACACGGAATACGGACAAACACAATACATGGTTGAATGGGCCCCGGAACACCTCACGGAATGGGACATACAGCTACAACTCGACGACGGCTTCCGCCTCATCTCCTCCACTCCCACATCGGTATGCCTCCCCACCCCCTCCCCCTCTGCCTGCTCCATCTGTCATGAACCCCTACACACAGAACCCTCCTCCGCATGCTGCACATGCCCGCACTTTGCCATACACTCCCAGTGTCGCCCAGCTCAGGGCCCCGACACGTGGCAGTGCGACTGGTGCGCTCGCGGCCAACACCACGACCTCACCCATCTCCACGAAGTGCAGTGGGCCCCGTGCCTACAACTCCATGACACCATCAGTGAGACCCCCTCCGGCCCCACCGCCCTCACCGCATTCAACTCCGGCTATGTCCCCTCCACCACACCCATTTTGCCAGACCCCGGACCCCCTCCGTGGTCACACCCCCTCATCACATTCAACCATGACCCCATCAACCCCGACCTTGACATGCTCCCTACCGGTAAATTCGCTATCCACGCACACCCTTCACTCCCCGACACCACTATACTCTGCACCCCCGACGGCCGCGCAGTCACCACCCTTAACGGCCCCCGGGTCCGCCACCTTTACCAACTCTTCCGCCCCGACCTCTCTCGTCATACGTTCGAAGAGGAGGTCTACCACCTCCTCACACGTCTAGGTTCCCGATCAGAAATCCACTCACCCACGCCCGCCACCACCACCCGCAACAGATGGGCCACCAGAGAGGACCTCCTCACCGCTCTCAGTCACACATTCCGCATCCAGACAGAACTCTACTCCGACCCCCTCAATAAATCCCTTCACTCCCACACCTATCACTCCCTCTACCCCGAAGACATAGTCTTCTCATCCAGCGGCAGCAACGCCCCGCACACCTGGCAAGGCACCAACATAGCCAACCCCGAATACGACCACGAATGCATGAGACGAGCCATGGAACACGCAATCACCAGCGCACACCTCACAGCCCCTCACACACCCAGCGCAACCATCCTCATCCTCCCCCGATGGGAACACACACCATACCGCCACTCCAAATACATCGACTCCCCATACACCCACCACCTCTACACCCTACCTAATGACGCAAACACATTCCTACCCCCAGACCAACACACTGGCAACCCCACCCCTACCCCCTTCGGCACACGCTGGATGGTAGACATATACCTCGTCGCTAACCCCCTCGCACTCTCCACCCTCCCATCACCCACAGCCATGAACGCACTCCATAACACCCTCGAATCCATCTACGACACTCACCTCCCCAACCCCACCATCACCCCCCCCCTCCACACCTCTTTGTCTCCTACTCACCCCACTCAACAGGTATATACCACCGCCCCCCAAACCCAACTCACCCCCTCACTTACCCCCTCCCGGAACGCGTACACCTAACGTACCCTCCCACCAGAGGCACCCCTGCTTGGAACTGGCAGGACTTTGTATATACAGACGGCTCGAAAAAAGGCAGCTCGACCCCCCTCGGAGCAGCAGCCACCCACCCCGCCTCGGACACCAAAATCAAAATCCTGGTGAACTCTACCCCTCCCTCACATACAATAAATCGTGCCGAATTAGCAGGCATAGATGTAGGCCTCCAAATTGGCCGCACCCACCTCCTCACAGACAGTGCATGCTCCCTTCGCCTAATTCAAGGTTACTTAAACTGCCCTTCCGCCTACCGCCATAACATTCACCGCGACACCCTCTTATCTATCACACACACCCTTACAACCCGCTGCGCAGCAGGCATCCGCACACACCTCGGTAAAATCAAAGCCCACAACCACTCCATCGGTAACGACCTTGCAGACACCCTCGCAAACCAAGTTGCGGATGGCCAACCACCAGATACTATATACACCACAGGTTCAGAAGTCACGATAGGCCACTGGACATGGCCGTACACCCTCATCCCACAAACCCTAGGCGAACCCATACCCTACAGATACACCAACCTCAAATCCGACGCACACAAATACAGCACAAAACACACACACACTCCTCTCTCGGATACAACCAAACACGGAGCCCTCCTCGCCCGCGCCGCGAAGGACGGCGCCGACTTCTCATACCACAAAAAACACTCCTCCCTCACAAATATCCAGTTCACACACAAACAAGAATTCATGTGGGGCGTCCACAACACCCGCCTACTTACTCACAACCCCACCCTGCGCTGCCCCCTATGTGGCCAATTCACTAGCAACGGCCACATGGCCGGTAACTGCCCCTCTATGTCTGGACTAAGACAGGACCGACACAACAGCGCTCTGCAACTCCTACTATCCCTACTGGAACGCCACAACGGAGGACGCTGGGAGACCATCACCGCAGACTTCGGTAACAAACCCATAAAATCGTTTGAATCCCCCACCCCTGCCCACTCCCCACTCGACTGCCACCCTCCTCACCCCACCCACATGCCCACCCGCCTTGTTGCTGCTGATGAAGGTCTCTCGCATGACTCCCTAACATCATGCCCCGCCGTCCTTCCCCCTGAGATTCTCCCCCCACTGCTTCGTCCCTCAGCACACAAACCTGACTTCATCCGCATCCTCGAACCCAGATTCATTGGCCACTCCAACGGTCGCCGACGTTATGCATCCATAAAAAAGATTCAGATAGGGGAATGGAAGTACTGCACAGACAACAACCTCACTCACACAGCCGACCTCATACGTGCCAAATACACACCCCTTGCGAACGCCATCAGAAACCACTGGCCAGGCACAGTGGTCGACATCCTCCCCATAGTCATGAGCCGCACAGGTACACCGCACTCCTCCACCATCACGAGTCTCACCTCCCTTCTCACCGCCCGCACAGACCCTCCTGATAAACTCGTCTCGAAAGCACGCCTCGACACATCTCGCATTCTTACACAACTCCATACGCATACTGTCCAATGGCTGCATCACCTCCTACGCATATACCGCATCAAGTCCCGCACGTCCTCCCGCCGCGCATCCGCACATTGCCTCCACGCACGACCCTGAATGCACACAACTGCCATGGAGTTGTCTGAGGTACCGGCCCCAGCAAGGTCATTTTATCAATATGATGCATGGATCACATACTTTTTCGGGCCATTTGGTAAAGCATTATCCACCAAGCGTCGCATGAAGTAGGCAACAATGACATGTAAGTATATGTATTATATTATTTTCACTCGCCCCTTGCCCTTTTCACTGCACGGGGCTCATAAAAGTTGTGGGCGGGGTACTTGGTCTTGAGCTTGTTTGGGGTCTCCTCGTGGACCTCCGTCTTGGCCTTTGATACATGAACGGTGCATGTGACATGCTTGCCGGTGTGCCGCACCCGTTTCCTGCGTGATGGTTGGGCTTGCATCTTCATTAGCATATTCTCAGACAAGGGTGTAAAACATGCCATGGAGTTGTCTGAGGTACCGGCCCCAGCAAGGTCATTTTATCAATATGATGCATGGATCACATACTTTTTCGGGCCATTTGGTAAAGCATTATCCACCAAGCGTCGCATGAAGTAGGCAACAATGACATGTAAGTATATGTATTATATTATTTTCACTCGCCCCTTGCCCTTTTCACTGCACGGGACTCATAAAAGTTGGGCGGGGTATTTGGTCTTGAGCTGTTTTGGGTCTGCTCGTGGACCTCCGTCTTGGCCTTTGATACATGAACGGTGCATGTGATATGCTTGCCGGTGTGCCGCACACGTTTCCTGCGTGATGGTTGGGCTTGCATCTTCATTAGCATGTGCACTCGAGTGAGCACAACCGAAGACACGTCCACCTTCCTTGCTGAGCGATTGAGAGCAAAATATTTAGTCATTTGGTGCATCGCCTCGGCTCCTTGGTTGTACCATTTCATCAAGCCACCCCGTTCTCTCACAAGATCGTCCGTGTGACACACCGTAATGTGCATGTAGACAGTCACATGTGAATCAATGACCACCTCTGAATATGCAGACATGAAAACAATACCTATATTGTCGAGCTCTTGCGCATGTGCTTCCACAACCACATGGTCGTTGTCGTCGCATCCTCTAGTGACAACGTCATTGAAAAGGAAAAACGCTTCCCAAAATGGACTTGCTAATGCCCTCCGTAGAAGGCGTCTCACTAATCGTAGTGATGGCGCAAACACAACCTGTCAAACAACATAGTCGATGAGCAAATCACAAACACACAATTGTAACTAAAATGAAATTGAAATTGTTTAAAGTTTTTACCGTATGCGCCGGTTTACAACAAGTGCCGTATGCGCCGGTTGCTGTCTCTTGCTGTCAACAATGGCACACATGAAACTTACAAGTCAGGGCTAGACCGTTAACCACCAAAATCCAACCTCTCCAAAGGGTGCTCGGGGGTTATACTCCCCCCCGGGGAGTGCGTGATGCGGGGTGGTGGCGGCGTGCAGTTAGGGGCGTGCGTAGGTGCATTTTGTGGAGGCGCGGCGAGTGGTTGTGCGGCATTTGATGCGGTAGATGACTAGGAGATGATGCAGCCATTGGACAGTGTGCGTATGGAGTAGTGCGACGATGCGTGATGTGTTGAGGCGTGCTTTTGATATGAGTTTGTCATGAGGGTCGCTGCGGACGGTGAGGAGAGAGGTGAGACTTGGGATGGTGGATGAATGCGGTGCACCCGTGCCGCTCATGACAATGGGGAGGATGTCGACTGCGGTACATGGCCAATGGTGGCGGATGGCATTGGCGAGGGCCGGGGTGTATTTGGCACGAATCAATTGGGCTGTGTGCGAGAGGTTGTGGTCCGTTCAATACTTCCATTTCCCTATATGAATATTTTTAATCGAGGAGTATCGGCGGCGACCGTTGGTCTGACCTACGTATCGAGGTTCGAGGAGTCGGATGAAGTCGGGTTTTTGTGCGGGGGGTCGCATCGTATGGGGGAGAATTTCGGTGGGGAGGATGGCAGGGCACGAGGTTAGGGAGTTTGGCGAGAGGCCTTCTTCGGCAGCAACAAGGCGGGTGGGCATGTGTGTGGGGTGAGGGGGGGTGGCAGGCAAGAGGGGTATGGGTTGGTGTGGGGGGTGAGAATGATTTGATAGGTTTGTTACCAAAGTATGCGGTGATGGGCTCCCATCGGCCGCCGCTGTGGCGCTCCAAAAAAGGAGAGGAGTAGTTGTAGCGCGCTATTGTGGCGGTCTAGTCTAAGGCCATACATGTTGGGGCACTTACTGGCCATGTCGTCGATGCTTGTGATTAGGCCACACATGGGGCAACGCAGGGTGGAGTTGTGGGTGAGGAGGCGGGTGTTGTGTACGCTCCATATGAATTCTTGCTTGTGGGTGAATTGGGTGCGGGTGAGTGTTGCGTGTTTTTTGTGGAATGTGAAGTCGGCGCTTTCCTCCTCGGGCGGGCGAGGAGGGCTCCGTGCTTGGAGGTTTGTGAGAGGTGTGTGTGTGTGGGGGGGGGTGTTTGGTGCTGTGTGTGTGGCGCCTTCAATGCCGCTCACCACCGCATCATGTTCAAACACATGCGTCAAATCGGTATGCCCCCCACCTTTGTCGACACCTGCGAACACCTCTAGTGTGTCTCTTCCACCGACTACATTACCCCGTACGGCCCCACCCCCTCCATCGACATTAATCGTGGCACCCTCCATGCGGACACCCTCTCCCCCTTCCTATTTACCCTCTTCTTTGAACCCTTCCTCCCCTGGCTACCAGTGGGCAGCCGGGGTTACCGCCCGGCCTCCCCTGCCACTAACGTTGACCCCACAAAACCCACCGCTACCTACCCCGGGCACGGCTTCGCCGACGACCTCAGCCTAGCCACGGGCTCAACCACCCAACATGTCCATCCAGTTCCGGAAACTGTCCCTCTTCGGCGCCTACACAGGTATGATTGTATACCATCATACATGTATAACATCCGGAAATGTTGTGTTACCGGCGCCCTCTGGCGTGCATGCAACGCCCTCTCCCCTGCCAACATCACCCTACTTGCATCCCGCCTCCAAAGACAATTCATCACCATCAACTCAAACCATGCCCCCATCCCTTCCATCGGCCCCTCGGACACATACCGCGTCCTAGGGGTCGAGCTCAACACCTCCCTCACCTTCACCAAGCACCGGTTGGAACTAAAGCGCACTACCGCATCCGTCATCACCGCCCTCTCCGCCTCCCCACTAATACAATCCCGCAGACTACGAGCCATCCGAGGACTGCTTATCGGAAAGCACTTCACCCTCAAACTCTGCCTCTTCAACGACTCCCAACTGGGCATCTTCGAAGGACAAATCAGCCGAGCACTCCGCTCCGCCGTCTCCTCGGTGCGTAACCTCCCCCGCACAGCCCTCCACCGCCCTACCTCCGACCTCGGCTACGGCCTACCATCCCTCAAAGCCCACGCTTCACAACTCACAGTCTGCGACCTCCACAAAATCATAAACACCCCTGGCTATCGAGATCACATGGCCCGTGCACAGATATGCACCATCTCCACCACATACACCCACTGGCCCACTTAATCTATAATGTTAGGCAGATCCTCCCCACCCACACTCCGATGCATGGTACGGGCCAATAGAGACGCAGGCACCATGTTCCACAGCATCCCTCCACTCTCCCTCACCAGCCCCATTGCCTCCACACTCCGCGCCCACTTCACCGGCCAAAACATCACCCTCCTCACTTCACTCCGAAAGAGAGCCACCCACATCACCGACCCTCACACCTACAAACACGCATACTGTGAATGCACACCCCGCAAAACGTACACATCCCTCCTCCCCCGCCTCACCCCCTTTGGCGTGACATCATCACCACATGGCCACAATTCCTCCACCGCGCCACCACAACCTCCCTCCTCCTCAAATCCTGCAAATCCTTTTCCACACACACGGGGTCCACCACCTCACTATCCGTCCCCATTCGCCTTCTGGCCGCAGTCCTCACCAAACCCCTTGATACCATACACAACCGCCTCCCCATCACTTACCTCACCCCCAAGAATTATATCCCCCCCACCACCATCCACCCCTCATGGCTTCCCCTCCTTACTCCCCAACTCCGCCGCTCCCCCACCAACCTCTCATCCGGCTTCAATATCACCCGAACCAGACCCCCCCCTCCCATGGCGCCCACCACACACATCGAGAAAGAATACCTCTCTCCTTCAAACCACCACTACCCTCCCTGCGACGTCACACGCATCATCTCCATAAGGACACATAATATGGCCAAACACAATACACGGTTGAATGGGCCCCGGAACACCTCACAGAATTGAACATCCAACTCCAAATCGACGACGGCTTCCCCCTCAACTCCGCAACCCCCACATCGGTGTGTCTCTCTACCCTCTCCCCCACCACTTGCTCCATTTGCCATGACCCCCTACACAGCGACCCCACTTCTACTTCCTCCACGTGCCCGCACTTTGCCATCCATTCCCTATGCCGCCCCGCTTAGGGACCCGTCATCGGGCAATGCGACATGTGCGCCCGCGGCCAACACCATGACCTCACCCGCCTACACGAGGTCCCGTGGGCCCCTTGCCTACAACTCCACGACACCATCAGTGAGACCCCCTTCGGCCCCACCGCGCTTACTGCATTTAACTCGAGTTCTGTCCCCTCCACAACACCCATCCTACCCGAACCTGGACCCCCACCATGGACGCACCCCCTCATCACATTCAACCACGACCCTTTATACCCCGACCTTGACATGCTCCCCACCGGCAAATTCACTATCCGCACCCACCCAACACTACATGACACCACCATCCTTTGCACTCCCGACGGCCGCGCGGTCAATACCCTCTTCGGCCCCCGCGTCCGACACTTATTCCAACTCTTCCGCCCCGACCTCACTCATCACTCGTTCGAAGAGGAGGTCTACCACCTCATAACTCGCCTAGGCTCCCGTTCTGAAATTCACTCACCCACACCCGCTACCACCACACGCAACATATGGGCCACTCGAGAGGACCTACTCACAACACTCCGCAACACATGTCACATCCAGACATGACTCTACTCAGTCCCCCTTAACAAATCACTCCACTCTCACACCTACCACTCACTATACCCCGAAGACATAGTCTTCTCATCCAGCGGCAGAAACGCCCCACATACCTTGCACGGCACCAACATCGCCAACCCGGAATACGATCACGAATGCATGCGCCGAGCCATGGAATACGCAATCACCATCGCCCACTCCACAGCCGCGCACACACCCAGCGCCACCATCCTCATACTCCCCCGATGGGAACACACACCATACCAACACTCTAAATACATCAACTCCCCATACCACCTCTACACCCTTCCCAACGACGCAAACACCTTCCTATCCCCCGACCAACACACATGTCACCCCACCCCCACCCCATTTAGCAGACGCTGGATGGTCGACATCTACCTCGTCGCCAACCCTCTCGCACTCTCCGCCTTGCCCTCTATTACTCTCCGCCTATACCACACAACTATTTTTACGAGTATTTTAGTATTTCAAAATACTCCCTCGCCTCGAGGGGGGGCTATTTTCATCAAAATACTCCCTCGGCGCCACCCGAGGGAGTATTTTAGTATGTTGGCTCACTGTACATAAGTGTTGTATAGCTAGTTCGGACCCCCACCTGCCGGGCATCCGGCGCGCGGACCTGCCGAGTCACCACAAGGTGGGCTGCGGCTGCTACGACATTTCCTCCACAAACGTCAGCATACCGCCTGCCACCCCCGTGAGTGACACCTTCCCGCTGCCCGACGAGAGTGAGAAGGATGGGCAAGTTCCCGCCCGTTGACAACGAGGCGCGCGGAGATGGCGGTTGTGCTTCGCTTGCTACGGCCCCCGTACCGCCTCCCACCGAAACGGGGAGCTCCCCCTCGCCAGCTGAGGCGTCTGCTGCTCTCGAGCAAAACTACCCCGAGGAAGATAGCCAAGTGAAGAAGGGGGGAGGCGCACGCCGCGGGCGGGAGATGACGACGGTGGAGGCGATTTGTAGCGATTCTTAGGGAAAGGGCGGGCGGCGAAGAGACACATCTTGGCAAGCGACACGAGAGACAATTCGCTATGATAGTCCGATTCCGGCCGCGGCTACTCGAGGTGGACTGGCCGGGAGCCGCCAATTCCGTCAGGGGGTATGAGTATTTTGGTATTCTGGTATTTTCCGGCCTCAAATACCAAAATACCAAAATACTAAAATACTAAAATACTCGTTAATTGCGTAAGCGACCTTATACTCACATTGTAACACTCCCACTGTGGCATCCTACACCTAACCCACACCTCTGCTACAAGGATTGACTCCCTTCACCACCATCACCCACCATCCCTTCTTCCTCGCTCCCTCTCACTCCTCGCCTCATGAAATCCCCCCCCCCCCCCTTCCCCCAATTGTCGGTACCCTTCGTTTACTAAACCCCCCTCCCACCGTGGGAAAACCCCTCCAACCGCGACCCCTTCGAAATCAATCCTCGCATAGACCCCATCGCCACCCTCGCGACTATGATAACCCGCGACACATTTGAAAAAACTGTCCACTCAATGGGCATCGGGAAGGCCCCCGGCCCCGACGGCATCCCTAACGAAGTCATAAAGTACCTCCCTCTCACCACCAACTCCGCCCTCTACAACCTCCCCTCCCTACTCGCTCACAAATCGTACACACCCCCGGACTGCTGCCACACCACCACTTGCATTCTGCACAAAAAGGCCACCCAACAATACTTGATAACTTTTGCCCTATTTCTCTCATGATTAATCTTTTGAAACTGTGGATAACCCTCATCAAAGACACATGCTCCAAATACGCAGAGACATATGGCATTCTCATCCAATAATATTACGGCTTCCGCCTCCTCCGAAGCATCCACGACGCCCTAGCGTCCATCATCATGATGATGGAGGACGCCAAAAGTTACAATAAATACATCTACATAATGTACGCGGACTTCACAAGCGCCTTTAACGCCGCCGACCCCGCATCACGTTTAAACACGTGCGCTAGCTAGGCATGCCCCCCACATATGTCGATACATGCGAACACTATGCGGTGTCTCCACCATAAACTACATCACCCCCTACGGTCCCACCCCCTCCATCGACATCAACCGCGGCACCCCACAAGGAGACAAGCTCTCCCCCTTCCTGTTCACGATCTTCCTCGAGTCTTTCCACCGTCGTCTCGCATTCGGAAGATGAGAATACCGCCCGGGCGCCCCTAAGACTAATGCCGACCCCAACGAGCCTACGGCAACCTACCCCGGACACGGCTTCGCCGATGACCTCAGCTTCGCTATATGCTCCCCACTAACATGCCCATCCAATCTAGCCCAATCACTTACGTGTGTGCCCACTATAATTGGGGCGTGGCGATAGAGGTATCCATGTCAGTGAACAACGCGCCGTGGTATTTTGTTCGCAAATCATTAATCGACGACACTACCCCCCAATTTAGTTGCATGGCCGTCGCGGGTGTGTGTGGCGGGCAAATGCGTGCCGCCGTTAGTACATGTAACGGACTTTATAAGAAGAGTGTACATACACTCTTCCCACAATGTCCGTTACTACCGGCACGCATTTAATTACCCGCCACGCACAGCCGCGATGGCCATGCAATTCGATTGGGGGGTAGAGTAATTGTGAGGTGCTACTTTGGTTAGGCTAAGTTGGCAACCTTAGACTAATAGTAGAACCTAATCTCTGGATCTAATTATACAGCGTAGAGAGAATTAGTAAGATTGTCTTAGGAACAGGGTTTCTTACAATCTGGGTGTGGCGTAATTCTATTCTGTACCGGCCTCTCCTCTACCAGTAAGTCCCCGTCTTAAATATCCACACCTCAGGTGTTCTAGAAACAGCCTTAGAACCTGTAGCTTGTGCTGTCTGCTAACTAAACCAAACTATTACTAGTGATACAGGTTAACTGAGGTTACCTGTACCGTCTATCTAACCTTATCGCACAAGCTCTTAGAACTATCTGGAAAAGAACTATCCAGAAGAGATACTGCTAGTAACTCTGTACTGTCGAGGGAAAATACGGCGAGACAGTTGTACTGCCGTGATGACAATAAAAGAGTCACTGCTGAATATCGCTAAGATACAGGTACCATTTAGAGGAAATAAATAATGTCAGATACTAGCACTTACCTAAATGGCTAGGATATGACAGTAATGACTTTCGAGCAGCACACCACGGCGCGTTGTTCACTGACGTGAGCACCTCTATCGGCACGCTCCGATTATTGTGGGCACACACGTTGGATTTGCATGCCGAAATTTGTTCATGTGCAGGTTATTTTCGCCTCTATGCGTGGCTCGGTGCACGTAGTGTCGCGACAAGCCGAGAGACTACTCGACATTGGGCTCTCAGCATGTTTGCACAATTGCACGAGTATCCGCCGAGTGTGTTGCGCCGGGCCGCCTACATAGCGGCAATACCGAGAATGGCATATCGTGTGCATTAGGTTTTCTTGCCAAGTGCACGAAAATACAGCCAAGGAGCACGGGCTAGGGACCTATTGGGCTTCAGGGACGATTGACTTGGAGTGTAAACACCCTAGCGCGCGGATCGCTGGCCTTTGAATCTTTCGCATCGCCGGGCGTGAAATATGGCGGGAATTTTCAAAGTACCCTAGCACGGGCCTTGGTTTGGCATACGGCAAATGGCACGGCACCATGCCATCATGGGGCACGAGATGGGTAACGCCGTGAATAGACGAAGTATAGAGCGCTGATTGTTGAGCGTATTGGCGGAGCGGGTGTGCAGGTACCACATGTCCAAGGGTTGCTAGCCCCGCGCGAATGTGGCAGATTTTGAAACCCTCAATACTTTAGTTGGTTGTACGAGGGGCTGGATGGCATCGGACGGCGGATTTGACGCGAAAACCGGCCGGTGGGCGTAAATTTAATTGAGAACGTATATTTACTTGGGGGAAGGGCTTCCATTTGCAACTTAGTTTGCTCGAGTCGGACACCGTACGGCAAAGTTAGGCTTTTTTAAGCCTCCCAAGCAGTGGGTTTCCGGCCCCTATCCCACCCACGTCAAGCATCTTAACGGCAGATGCCATCACACCCACGTGCTCCCATGTTTGCGGACAACATGCTGGGATCATAAAAACCGCGTATTATGTCGCCGATTTCGGGAGTATTCACGAGCCAAAGTGTGGAAATCCGAATTCCGCCGGGGCGCCCGAATCAGGGTATGCCCCGAAATCGGGGACGACCGGCAAACCCTAATACGTGAGTTCGTAGCCGTGACGGGCCCTATATGTGCCCCGATTTCCCCTTTACTTCACCGTCAACACAAGTTTCGGTCCGCCTTTTCAACGAGCTAAAGTACAGTTAAACCCTAGAAACCCTACATGATAAACACCCGCCCTACGCGAAAGGCCATGTTTCACTAGTAACGGACTTTATGGGAAGAGTGTAGTCGCGTCCGCACGCGACTTATTATTATTTTTGGTTTGCTTCTATTCTGAGTTTGCTTCTATCCTTACTATTTACGCACCGTGTTCTAAATTTGAAATTAGCTAGAAAACATATTGTAACAAGAAAAAGCAGCCGAGACCACAAAGCAAAAACAACTAAGTAAAGCAACTTGTGATTAGTTCTCCTTTTGCCGTGCTTTGGATTCCGTGATCCTCTTGTCACTCTTGCCCTTTTGTTTACCCTCCCACTTTCCCTATCCGTGCTCATTTGGTTCTTCTTGTAAACAATTTCCCACTTTCCCAAGTTGGAGAGGTACTCGGAGGGGTTGAGGAGTCGCCCCGACATCCATTTCATTCCCTTTGCAGTCACGGAATTTGGTACTCTCGGCGGCCACGCCACGGCTTTCTTGATGGAGCTAGCCAAGCAGTCAGCCGCATCTAAAGGGATGCATGTGGGCAAGTTGTTGGCCTCCTGGCGTCGAAAGGTCTCTCTCGCCGTCCATGTTGCTCACGCGGACAACGTCTTGCGCGGCTTGTCCGCCGCTGCGGACGGCGTGGAGGCCGCTTCTTCCTCGGCTAGTATGCCTTCTCCTGCCACGGCGCTCTTCACCCGCGCCATGGGCCGCTAGCGTCCCCGTGCTTTCTCGAGCGGCGCGTAAGGCGCCGCTTGTCGCCTCCACGTGTTGCATTCTCGGCGTGGCCTAAGAGTTTCCTTAGTTTAATCTGCTAGGTTTGTGCACAATATAGTGCTTTCCTTTTGCTGTGCTTTGGATTCCGTGATCCTCTTGTCACTCTTGCCCTCTTGTTTCCCCTCCCACTTTCCCTGTCCGTGCTCATTTGGTTCTTCTTGTAAACAATTTCCAAATTTCCCTGTCCGTGCTCATCTTATTCTTTTTGTAATCAATTATAGTCCGACGAATAGCGAATTGTAAGTACTGTATGTACAGACAGTACTAACACGCAACTTGTGATTAAGCTTGGAGGTTTCCTCCTTGATTTCTCTATCTTGCTTGGTGGTTAACGGATATTTTTCGTGTACAAAAATTAGTAGATCATGCTGCCCGCCGGCGGCGCAGCGGCGGCGGCCCCGGAGGGGTGTGCGCTCGCATGCCCGTCGGCATCCCCTCACCTCCCGGTGGTGGGCGCTGGAAACCCCGTAGCCGTGCCAAGCCTGGCACGGTAGGGGGCTAAGAGGGCCGACAGCTCGATCCGCGGGATCCGCAGCTGTCGGGAAAGCCATGTACAGAGGGCTTTTGAAAAAATAAATTTCTGTGCGCTACCGGCGCCAAGATCTCCCGGTCGGCCCGTCCGATATGTTTTTTCGCGTACATATACTCCTAGATACAACCTTACTTTTAGGAGTGGGGCATGTACTACGGGCCTACGGCAACGTTTGAGGGCGAGGAGGGTACGGCCGGATCAGCGGTGGGAGGCGGGCGTTGGAGCTGGTAGTGGCCAACCGGGAAGCAGCGCAAGGAAAGGGCGCTCGCTAGCTATCGACCAACCTTGTGCCGGTCGAACCTTGCCGAGGGGTGAGGCAAGACATGGCACAGGGCGGTGGCTAGTCGCAGACGGAGGAGCGGCTATATGAGGCGGCGGCGATCCTCAGGATCAGCCGCCGCCGGAAAGTCCTGTACGGAGGGCTTTTTTCGGATACTAAAAACAATGTCCGTACTCGGCGTCGAGCTAGTTGGGGAGCAGCACCAGGGTAGGGCGCTCACTAGCGCGCCGCTACGTTGTCCAGCGTCATCTCCCGGGGGGAGGAGTTAGCTGGGACGGCAAGGAGGACGGTCGCGACGGGATGAGCGACACGATCTGGCGGCGACGACCCTTTGGGTCGGCGCCGCCGGAAAACCCGGCACGGAGGGTTTTGTTTAATTCCGGGCGCCCGCGGCCCGCCGGACCCGGCTACGGTGACCTTCCCCCCCCCCCCCTCTTCGACACCCACTACCCCGACAGACCTTCATACTCCTAGGGGTCCTTGGGCGTGGGCCCGGGTGAGCGCGGAGGCCCCCGCTCAAGAAAAGGCTGCTCGGTGGACGCGCGATCAGAGCGGCGAGGGTACGGCCACAGGCCGGAACACCGACAGGTACCCGGGTACCAGACAGAGAAAAAACCGGGGAAATGAGCGGGGAAAATTCAGGCGCGGAGGCAGGAGCGCTAGTTTTTTCTATGTCTGTGTGTCTCGGTCCCCCCCACCTGTTCTCGAGGTGATGTGGGACCTCGACACGGAGGACCGCCGCGTCGGTGGACGCGGCAAGACCTTGGGGCGGGGTTTACGGGATGGAGCGGCGGGATCGACGAGCGACCGCGCGAGGAGGGTTTTTTTGCCAGCCTTTCCCCTCCTACCTTCGGCAAGACCGAAGTCACGCGGGAGCTAGATTAGGCTGGCCCGTCGTCCCTCCCGAACGCCGACCGGCCTAGGCCGGTCGACACCCCGGTTCGGCGGGAGCGGGCCGTGCATCGTGAAGGTCGAGCAGCAGTTTAGTTTTGCATTTCATCTCGACAAGTGGATTTATTTTTAGATCTGTTTTTCTTGATTACAGAATTATTACGCTTTTACTGCCATTGGAGAGGTCGGGATTAGTGGTTAACGGTCTACCTCACGCTTCTAAGTCCTGATCTAGTGACTTGGGGGTAGCGTGAGGGGTTAGGGCTACAGGTAAGTGCCGGGTAGTTAGGGTTTCCCTCCCTGCTTGTCTCTTATACCTGTACACAGTTCAAGGCCGGTTCTTAGATGAACTTAGCCACCATCCGCGGAAGATGAGATTCTAAGTCCTTTATGGCATAGCATAAGGGGGGGCCCAGAGACGACAGCCGGTTCTTACTGGTAATGTTGTAAACAATTTCAATTTCAATTTCAATTTCAATAGATCATGCTGATGAAGGGGATGATTCGCCAGCAGCTGTCGTCCCGCGCCGCCGGCGCGGAGTGTTCAAAGCCCATAGAGACCTCTCCACCCCATAAGAGTGCCATGGAGTGCCATAAGAGTGCCTGCAGAACCGCCGAGCGTGTCTACGTATAAGTTCTGTGCTCGGCGTTTGTCTACACCCGCCTCACTGTTTCTCAGTAACACGAGGTCTACTTCAGTGGCCCGGTAACGTGTTTGGCTCGACGGCGCCTCCTGCTTCGGGGGTTGTTTTCTTACATAGCACCTCTCACAATCCCCGCCGCCGCCGCGCACGGTCGACTCTGTAGAAGAGAGGTGAGCGCCCCGCTCGCCCCCGGCACTAGCACACACACACACGCACGCGCGCACTACTACACACAGCTACCAATTCAACCAGATTTAGATTGGGCATCCACTTGAAACGGCCTGGCAGATTTCAGCCTCCTCGACCTTCGCTTGGGTGCGATATTACTCGGCTCATCAGCAGGCGGGGACTCTCTCACTCGTGGGTTCTTGCCTCTACATGCGCCACACAGCTCGTGACGCCACCCACCTCTTCGACGGGCGAATCTGTGACTCAGTACAATTCCCTCACCAATTCGCCTTCTATTCATTTTTGTGCTGGAGACGCACACGCTATCGTCTCGCGTGTCTCTTGTTCACTAAAACGCATTTGCAATTTTTTTTTGCAAATTTGTGTTTATTGTTATGTTCTGGGTATTTCGGAAACTGTATCTCCAGTTCTCGACCTTTAAGTTTGTAGCTCCCAATTAAAACAGCCTGGTAGCTCCCACACTCCTAGGTGCTTCGCTTGGGTGCGATATCACGGGGTCCATCAGCAGGCGGGGACTCTCTTACGTGGCTTCTCGCCTCTACATGCACCCGACACCTTTGCACTCACCACCTTCTGAGCTCACCGCGCACACTGTCTCTCCCTTGCAGAACGACGACTAGGTTTCGACGCCGCCTAATCATTTTCCTCTGGACTCCTCCGCCGATGAGGACACTTCTCATTAATTTCTCGCAAAATCGTACGGCTAGTAGCTGTAGCAAGGATATCAGGATCGACTTCCTATTTTATTTAAGCCGCCTCTTTTATTTTGAGTGACGACTGTTGCAGTGACACCAAAGTAAAAGCGATGCATGTAGAAGGCATCCACTTTCAAATTACAGAGGAAAACAGGCTGAAGAAGATGTTTTCACCTATCACATCCGTGAGTGTGTTTTTTGAACTCGGCAGCAGTATCTTTCATGCCGGCTAGCTTTCGCGAGTTCCCTTTCCACCAACTGCACTCCGCTTCGTATTTCTTGAATTGCAATCAAGAGATGAAATGCTTCTGTGTTATACGCAAGATGGCGCCACCTGGTGAAGGCTTGGACACAAACACCGCACCGTCTGCTCCCGCCGCCGAAACACGCCCATCTGCAACAGCCTGTTTGTAAAATCGCTCCTTCAGCGCCGACACAAAATCACCCACGGCGTCCTCTCGCACCATGGACACGGTGCAGCCGCCCCATCCCGCGCCTGGTGGTACAAAAGCATAATATTTTCAGCCGCCGAGTAGACTTTTTTCTTAGACCTTAATCGAAAAGCCGCCGCGTACCTGTGAGACGGCTACCGATGGCACCAGCTTCCCTACAGATCGGCACCAGCTCCTCCAGCTCAGGGCAGCTACAGTCGTAGAGTTGGCTGCAGCTGCGGTGGCTGCCGTTCATCAGCTCGCCCAGTGCCTGCGCCGGCCAACCCACAGTTGTCGCCACATCACCGACCCGTCAACACCAGAATATAGCGCTTAAGGTGATGGCGATCCACGAATACACCCGTATTCGCTACTATCTCTCAGAGGAAAATTATCCGCGCTGGATGGTGCCTCCCTCGGTCTGTTGCGTGTGTGGTGCCATGGTTCTCGTGTCTGTTAGTTCATGCGTCGTGCCTAGTGACTGACCTGAAGAAGCGAGAAAATCACTGTATGATTTCTAGTCGAGTGAAATTATAGCTGTTAGTATTATATGCGGCTCGTCCGTTTACCAGTCTCCATGTGGTAAAAAAAATCGAGCTGCACAAGGTAGATTTTAAATGAAGCCGAGCAGAGTGCACACGCCGCTAAACCCATTCACATAATGCCGATTCCTTAGTCGACGCTTTGTTTCGGGGACTCGAGAAAACACGACTCGACCTAAAGAATATAATTCAATTCTCGTTATTTATTCAGCTCATGTATCACTCTTCACGTGCGCTTATTTCCTCCGTTCGGTTTCTCCTTCATCAACACACCCCTTCTCAAAAGGAAACAAAAGGCTGCCAACCCTTGCAAAAAAGTGACGGCAGCAGCACGCCGCCCACATCTCCCTTGTTCCTAAACACGCACAGGCATATACATGCTCCAATGCAGTCACACAGTTACGTACACACACACACACACATACACACACACACAAAAACACTCTCGCTCTGCAACACACTGGCATACACTCACATGAACAAACATGTCCTCGAAGACATGAACACACATGCATGTTTACACAACACGCATACGCACATACGGAGGCGCGCGTACACATACAATCACAGGCAAATTCAAACACACACACACACACACACACACTCTCTCTCTCTCTATCTCTCTTGTGCACGCACGGATTCATGCTTGACCACACGTACACACATCTACATAAATACTTACAACACATACAGGCGCATGCTAGCATGCACACACTCGCTCAGTTACAAAGAAACGTACGTATACACTCACACACAGGCACACACACGCGCGAAGCAAGGTATTAAGGAGCGAGGGATGCACATAATCTGATCTGGGTGACGTCCACATGAAAGTGGTATAACACACATTAGCTACACACTGAAGCACCCTGAAATTGAAATAATTCACACCAAATATCTATTGTTACAAACGGACCCACCTGAAATGCAGTCTCTGTTTAGGTATTAAGGAGCGAGGGATGCACATCATCCGATCTTGGTGACGTCCACATGAAAGTGGTATAACACACATTAGCTACACACTGAAGCACCCTGAAATTGAAATAATTCACACCAAATATCTATTGTTACAAACGGACCCACCTGAAGTGCAGTCTCTGTTCTGCCCCCCCCCCCCCCCCCCCCCCCCCCCCCCCCCCCCCCCCCCCTTTAGGCAATGTTTGTGGGCGTCAAAGTGATACAGAGCGCTACACACTTCCGTAAGCGTAGCAACCAATATTTTTTTAGCATAGTACATTGGAAGAAATTAGAGTTTTAATTCATCACATTATTTAGCTATTTTCATATAATTGGAGTGTTTCATCAGCAACCACTGTCGTCAGCAGCGACGATTTTCCGCTCGTTTAAAAATCACTGGATTATGGATGCGCATGCTAATAGTGTCCAAATTGAAACACACACATAAACACTGGACCATAATCACAACACCAGCATGAAAACCCTTCCCTACTTCACACCCCTTTCCTAAAATGCATGTCGCAGGGAATATCGCGCAGCAGGATGTCAAACTTAAGTAAATACGCAAACCGCGAGTAAGTCGCAATCGGAAACAGCAAAGACGAAGAATTTCCTGTCGCTCAAAACGCCACTCCATCACGCTGGATGTCAGCTTCACTTATCTTATTCGAGTGATATATGTCTGTAATGTGTTTTAATGGGTTGATGAAACAAAAAATAAGAGTCCAAATAAATGTGTGTGTGTGTGTGTGTGTGTGTGTGTGTGTGTGTGTGTG
>JAPMLY010003194.1:0-26218 GCA_026401115.1 Tetraselmis chui | reverse complement strand
CGTGGATGGAATGCGTGTGCCTCTGTGGGTGTATGTGTGTGTGAGGGGAATGGAGACGGTACCGTTAGTGGAGATGAGGATGCAATACATTTCGGTGCTGAGGGATATTTGAATGCTAGTGGTGATGGTGGGAGAGTTGGAGGGGTGTGATCGAAAGTATGAGCCATCGGGGAACTTTTTCAGTGTTGTGTAGTGATAGAGGCTGAGGGGGTGTTGGGAGGGGGGGGGTGGATGTGGTGGTGTGTTGTGTGAGATATTCTGTGGCTGTTTGAGATAGGAGGGTGTATAACCAGTGTGTGGGTGGAATGGTGCCGTCTGAGTTGATGCATGGAAGGGAGAGTGAGTGGCGGGATGGGGGGAGGACTGTGGTGAGGCAAGTGTCAGCCCAGGACGAGCCTGGAACATGGCATGTGACGGGGGGGGTGTGATGGTAATGGTGTGAAGGTGATGGTCAGGGGGTACGGTTTCATAGGGTGAATATGGAAATATTTGAAGGGATACATGGCCGGATTGTGAATGAATGGGATTATTGGGCAGGTGGAGGATATTTACCCAGAAGGAGGATGGGTCGGACTCGATCGGGATGGGAGTGTCCAGCGGTTGGAGGGCGTCCGCGAACTGGAGGGTGAACTGAGCCTGCTCGGGTAAGTCTTCGAGTCTGCTCTGGCTGTGGGTCGAGGGGGTTGATCCTGTCGAGGTGAGTGATGTCGCGAGGTCGGAGGTGAGGAGGTCCTGTAGGAGGGCGACTGCCTCTTGGCCGGTGATACCGGTGAATAGGGGGGAGCGGATTTTCACCCTTCGGCCTGAGACTCCTGGAGCCGAGGCATCACGGAGAAAGCGAATTTTCTGCTGACTTAGTTTTTTCAGGAGCGAAGGGGAGGAGGTCGCGGAGGGGGGCACTGGACCGCCCGAACTGAATTCACGCTGGCGTGAAGTCAGTTGGTACAGGAGGCCTACCGCTATACAAGAGGTGGGAATAGTCAGGCGAATTTCTTGAAAGCCCGTGTGAAGCTCGACTAGGAGGAATGTGGCATCGTCGCATTTCGGGGCGGTGGGGTGGTGTGTTCGAGAGGTGTTCGCGGTCCATCGAGTGTGGTGGGCGATTTCCCGGCCTATTATATTTTTAATGCAGCTGGGGAGATCAGTGAGGTCGTTGAGGCATTCGAGGAGCCAGCGACGGGCCATCGAGCATGCCGACGTGATCGGGTCGGAGTGGGTCGGATCCGGCAGGAAGACGCCGTGGATCCAGAATCGAGCGAGGTGGGGGGGGGAGTGTTGGAGTACTGGCATGTAAGGAGGAGTGAGTCGACCATACGGGTGGAGAAGTCGTCGGCTTGTCCGATGGCCACAGCTGACCGTGGGGGAGACAGGACCAGGGGGGTCTGGAGTCCACGACGGAGAGGAAGGGGGTCCAAAGGTGTGCCCAAGATTTGTTGGGGGTGGTTAAGTTGGGGGGCGGTGAGAAACGGGGTCAGCGGGTGTCCGGCGAGTGCGTTCCTGGGATGGTAGAGGTCCGTGAGGCGGCCATGTGGCGGGGGATCCCTCAGAAGCGTCTGCCTGTAGGTGGGGGGGGGCGGTAAGGGGTCGAAGACATGGCGATCGAGCACGATTCCGAGTGGTGGAGATGAGTAGAGGAGGTGAGTGTGGCTTTTCGAGTTGGTGTTTGAGAGTAGTGCGCGTGTTGGCTGCACGCGACCAAGCCCGATGGGACCTGGGTTTGGTGGATTTTGGCGGCGGACAGGGACGTCCGGACGCTCGGAGGGGCGCGATGTGGCGCGCCGCCTACCGGGGAAGAGGCTTTTGGTAAGCGGTGTGTTTTTTGGTGTGTCGCAGTACTCTGACGGGTACATGTGTGGTTTTTGAAGAGGATGGCGCGATAGCTGTCGGGGGGGTGAAATTCAAATCCCTGGAAGCTGCGCCTTTGAGTGTGTACCGTCTGGTGTCGCTACGGATCCACTGACCATTTTGAGCTAGGCTCGGGCGGGGTGAGGTGAATGGTACACGCCATGTCCACCTGTCTTGCGCTCGATGGGAGGCCAGGCCCAGAGCGAAGACGATCGGCGTTGCTCATTCGAGCTACCGATCCATCCCCTTTATGTGGTTCAGTAGTACTTAAGTAGTAATGTGGATCGTTTTACTGTCTTTAGTGACGGTAGGATACGTTTGACGAGCTGAGAAACTGGTTCCGACATGCACGAGGGTATTTGCGGTATCAAGCGTTAACCCTGAAGAGCAAAGAGGAGTGTACTGGGTATCTGGCTTTCTGGAAGGCCCACTATCGAAGTGGTGGTACTCCCAAGTTGCGCAGACTGGAGATGAAGTCGGTGGAGGATTTTTCGGAGTTTCTGAGATGGATAAATCCTTAATTCAGGAATTCTGCGGAAGAACACCGGCGGAACAAGCGAGATTGAATTTAGACAAGGCGCGACAGAAAACCATGGTTCTGAAGTATGCAAATTACTTTCGAGAACAATTATTGGAGCTTCCTCACCGTCATGAAGAAGATAACGTACATGATTTCCAGCGCGGTCTGAGACCCTCGTTTCATAAGGAGGTTGCCTTGAAAAACCCTAAGACCCTACACGAGGCGATTCAAGCAGCTTTGCGAGCGGAGGCAGCGGAGACCAAGATTGAGACGACCCAACGTTCGACTGGCCGACTGAACGCCATCGAAGAAAACAACGACTTTTAAGAGGCAGCGGAGGAGATCGACAATGAGTCGGAGGAAGATTCGCATGGCGCGACCGAAGAAAAGCCGCGGGAGCTGTACGAGATTAGACGCCTCACTCAAGAAGAAGTCGACAGATTTAAGAAGGAGGGAAAGTGCTTCATTTGCCACAAGAAGGGACACATCGCTATCGACAGCCCGGCGCCCGCCGGCGGCGCAGCGGCGGCGGCCCCGGAGGGGGGTGCGCTCGCAGGCCCGTCGGCATCCCCTCACCTCCCCGTGGTGGGCGCTGGAAACCCCGTAGCCGTGCCAGGCCTGGCACGGTAGGGGGCTAAGAGGGCCGACAGCTCGATCCGTGGGATCAGCAGCTGTCGGAAAAGCCATGTACAGAGGACTTTTGAAAAAAATAATTTCTGTGCACTACCGGCGCCAAGATCTCCCGCTCGGCCCGTCCGATATGTTTTATCGCGTACAATAACTCCTAGATACATCCTTACTTTTAGGAGTGGGGCCTGTACTACGGCAACGTTTGATGGCGAGGAGGGTACGGCCGGATCAGCGGTGGGAGGCGGGTGTTGGAGCTGGTGGTGGCCAGCCGGGAAGCAGCGCCAGGAAAGGGCGCTCGCTAGCTGTCGACCAGCCCTTTGCCGGTCGAACCTTGCCGAGGGGTGAGGCAAGACATGGCACAAGACGGTGGCTAGTCGCAGACGGAGGAGCGGCTATATGAGGCGGCGGCGATCCTCATGATCAGCCGCCGCCGGAAAGCCCTGTACGGAGGGCTTTTTCGGATACTAAAAACAATGTCCGTACCCGGCGTCGAGCTAGTTGGGGAGCAGCTCCAGGGTAGGGCGCTCACTAGCGCGCCGCTACGTCGTCCATCGTCATCTCCCGGGGGGAGGAGTTAGCTGGGACGGCAAGGAGGACAGTCGCGACGGGAGGAGCGACACGATCTGGCTGCGACGACCCTTTGGGTCGGCGCCGCCGGAAAACCCGGCACGGAGGGTTTTGTTTAATTCCGGGCGCCCGCGGCCCGCCGGATCCGGCTACGATGACCTGCCCCCCCCCCCCCCCCTCTTCGACACCCACTACCCCGACAGACCTTCATACTCCTTGGGGTCCTTGAGCGTGGGCCCGGGTGAGCGCGGAGGCCCCCGCTCAAGAAAAGGCAGCTCGGTGGACGCGCGATCAAAGGGGGGAGGGTACGGTCACATGCCGGAAAACCGACAGGTACCCGGGTACCAGACAGAGAAAAAACCGGGGAAATGAGCTGGGAAAATTCAGGCGCGGAGGCTAGAGCGCTAGTTTTTTCTATGTCTGTGTGTCTCGGTCCCCCCCACTTGTCCTCGAGGTGATGGGGGACCTCGACACGGAGGACCGCCGCGTCGGTGGACGCGGCGAGACCTTGGGGCGGGGTTTACGGGATGGAGCGGCAGGATCGACGAGCGACCGCGCGAGGAGGGGTTTTTTGCTAGCCTTTTCCCTCCTACCTTCGGCAAGACCGAAGTCACGCGGGAGCTAGATTAGGCTGGCCCGTCGTCCCTCCCGAACGCCGACCGGCCTAGGCCGGTCGACACCCCGGTTCGGCGGGAGCGGGCCGTGCATCGTGAAGGTCGAGCAGCAGTTTAGTTTTGCATTTCTAGACAAGTGGATTTATTTTTATATCTGCTTTTCTGGATTACAAAATTATTACGCTGTTACTGCTTAGGTGGGGGGACTGTGGCAATTACTGCGGTTGCTTACAGTTATATAACTCCCGAAGAACGTCGACACACATTGCAGATAGGTGTGTCGATAAGAAATGTACCTGGTCGGAGAGACCCGGGCCCAACTTGCTAATAAGTCATGTATGGCGAAGTAGAGTGGCCCGTGAGACAGCACTCGGTCCAGTTTGCCGGGACATGTTGTGAACAATTTTAATTTCAATTTCAATATCGACTGCCCAGACAGAAAGAACAAGAAGAACGACAGAACGAGGAAATCCCGGCCGGGAAAGTGAGACCAGAGTCGGCAGCTCGCGGCAAGCTGCAGGATGAGGTTTCGTCTCCTACAACGACTCACGAAGAGACCAAGACAGAAGAAGTACGAAACCCGTTACCTCAAACGACATTGAGGCCCGTCGTTAGGAGCAAGGACTTTAGCGACAGGATGATGAATAGGGAGTATTTCCTCAAGTACTCTCAGACCTACGGACCTTTCGACTTAGATGGAGCTAGCGATAATGACGGCCTTAATTCTCAAGTGGCGGAGAATTGTTGCTGTTCGGCGCGCCCGTTTCAGGAGAGAGATTTACAGAAGTACCGGAGAATTTGGCTAAATGCGCCATTTAATGAATTAGAAGATTTTTGGGGCCATTATTTGCGGAGTAAACTGCTTCATCCCCACCTGAGAGCGGTTATAGTGGTTCCAAAATGGAGGGCAAAACCATGGTTCAAGCTGCTGCGAAATTTCCGACTTGTCGACGAGCTGGCGGTGACATAACATGTGTTTACCTGCCCTACGAATGACGGAATATAAGGAGAAGGCAAGATGTTGGACCGACAAGATGGACGACGCAAGTCTACGTCGACGACACCGATCGAGTCCGATTTCTGCCTCAGAACCTACAGAATCCCCCGAAGACCTACCGGACTCACTCGACGACTCTTGTTACAGATGGCCGACGAGTGTTACTAGCGAAAGAGGATACTGGCATGGTCTGGTTTCCTAGTGGCAACAACCAGCAGACCTCTTCGTGATTGGACTACGAGAAGTACAAGACGCGGTCGACGACATCAATACAGATCAACAACCTGAGTGGACGACTTCGTTACGAGATTCCCTGAAGGAGTTTACGGACATCATCAAGGAGCTTGACGGTCTACCGCCAACTCGCGAGTGCGACTTTGAAATTAATTTGGAGTGCGATGAACCACCTAAGGAGCGAACGTACCGTATGTCACCAGCAGAACTCCGGGAGGTTCAGGTACAGTTACAAAACTTACTCGCAAAAGGCTAGATTCGTCCGTCTAAATCTCCGTACCGTGCCCCGATTTTATTTGTACGCAAGAAGGATGGTACCATACGTATGTGCGTAGACTATCGGAAACTCAATGACCTTACGAGGAAAGACCGAACACCGTTACCCCATATTGATGAATTACTCGACTCGCTAAATAGGGCTCATTATTTCAGTACGCAGAAAATATATAAAGGCTATCATCAAGTTCGAGTTAAGGAGCGCGACATACATAAGACCGCATTCCGAACTCATTACGGATTGTTCGAGTACTGCGTTCTACCCTTTGGACTTTGTAACGCCCCAGCTGGATTCCAAGCGATGATGAATCGAGTTTTGGCCCCGTATCTTGGCAAATTATGCGTGGTATATTTGGACGACGTGCTGATCTACAGTAAGACGGCCGACTGACACCTCGAGCATATTCGACTCGTGCTACGAAAGCTGCAGCGACACCAATTGCATATCAAACTCTCTAAGTGTTACTTCGGACGATCGAGCGTCAATTTGTTTGGGCGTGTGGTTGAAGCTAGATAGATCCGAATGGACCCCGACAAGGTGGAGGGAGTACAGAATAGGCCCCGGCCGAAATCTGTGATTGAAGTACGTGGATTTCTGGGACTTGCTGGATATTACCGGAGGTTTATCAACCAATTCGCAACCCTAGCAACCCCATTAACGGACCTGACCAAGAAGACACCGGAATTTCGCTGGACCCCTCAAGCCGAGTGAGCATTCGAGCAAATTAAAGGCGCAATGGTACGTGCACCAGTCCTGGTAATTCTTGACACTTCTCCTAATGCAAGGTACACACTGTACACAAATGTTTCTAGATTTGCAGTAGGAGCTGTGCTGTTACAAGACCAAGGTATTGGATTACAACATGTTGCGTACCATGCTCGAAAGATGAACAAGCATGAGGTACACTACCATGTCCACGAACAAGAGCTACATGTAGTTCGCGACGCTCTACTGAAATTCCGTTGCTACTTAGATGGCGCGGCGGGATTTACAGTAATTACGGACCATGACACGTTGCGACACTTCTTTCGGCAGCGCGATTTGTCCACTCGACAGGTGCGATGGCTTCAAGTTTTAGCACCTTATCAGCGACAGATGGACATCGTGTACAAGAACGGAGCAGACAACCATGCAGACGCTCTGTCTCGCCGACCTGACCTGAAGGACTCATTACATAAGCTGCAAATGTTACGCGATTGGACCAACGACGAAGCAGAATGCGAGTTACACGCGCAGATTTTTCCCTGGAATCCCGGTTACATCCTGACTCTGGACTTCATGCGGAAATCAAAAACGCTTACGACTCGGATAAATACCTGCTTACCCGGAAATTAAGGCTAGGGATCAACCATCGATGATTTTTCGATGTTATTGTCATCAAGCAAATATTGCCATCAGATGGTGCCATCAATATGGACACATGTGCCATTGATGGCAACACGATGACTATTGATGAATATCGGGGATGGCAATGTTTATGTTTTAAATATCGAGGATGACAATAATTTACTCGCTTGCAGTCGATGGAATGATGATGGGAGTGCTTGTGTCATCGATGGTGTGGTGATGGGTGAGGCCTTACTACCATTGATGGCTGCATGATAGGTATAGTCGATGAGTGCCATTTATATCGATAATTCCCGATAAATATTTTTAAGAATGTCAAATTCAGTAGTTTAGCGCGTATATACAACATGGGATAGTGTCGTTCTATACGTCAATAATAATGTCTGTTGCCGGTACCATTATACTTGTTCCTATAGTGCTTCTTGTAATCATTTTTGCCATTACTGGTTTGTACATGAACCTTCTGTAGTTTCAATTGCACGTAGTGTACAACTATTTCATGCTGTGCATGTTCCGTCCGAATTATTCTGAAATTAGACGTATGCGTGTAATAAAACCACTATAAACAGCCAAGACTCGTGTCAATGATTGTTAGATTTCATTGCGTCATTGTCATTTACAAGTGTTGTTATTGATTTATTTGAATGCGTCATACAATACTTCTTTAAGATTTTTTTAAACATGTCATATTTAAATTTATTGTTCTCCAAAAACTTTCTTTCATTTATAGTTGAATTTCAACTACATGTGTTGTGTAGTTTATTTGAATTTTCAGAAGTATGCATTCTAATTTATTAACTTATATATGTGATTGCTGAAAAGGCGCATGTCTTTGCTACGTTTCGCGCCACTTCTCTAGTGCTTTACGTACATTTTCTATAATTGACATCTGCGTGTGCGGCTGGGAAACTACACTCGTCACGAATGGGCGTCTGTTCATCGGCTCGTCAATCGTCATCCAACAAGTTGATCGTACCGTCCGACAGCTAATCACTATTTGATGATTCGGATTCCCGCACATCTGGCGGTATTTTCGTCTGCTCATGCTCCCAACGAGGCAACATGAAATCTTTGATACTTTAAAAGCGTCGAGGCATGGATCAATAAATCAATATACATAGATCAAAGTACTGGATGATCATAGGCTACACCCACTCCAGTCACGCAGTCACCGTCTTTTCCTCGGCTCGTGGCATGTATTTAATATGGATAGCGACCGCAAACACCGCAAACACTTCAAAATTTCCGCCGGACGTATTTCCGCGACCATCGCAAAGGTTCGCGCTTTGACTGCCACTAGTACCGCCGCACTGCTTCTCCATCAGGCAGCGATTACTTGTCCAAGTCTCTCCACGACGATGATATTTTTTCGGCTATTGACAGTGTTTCTTGTCATCCAACCTTGATGTTGCCCGACGAAGCTCTTAAGTAAATGCATATGTGAAGTTTTGTTTCGCCACACTCCCGTAACCCCGTCCTTCAGCGGCACATCGCGCTCTGTCCCATCGCCGGCCGCTGACCTGCTGAGGTACCCTGCTCCGTTGTAGCGAATTTATCCAAGTGTTGTTTTGTCGTGTCCACGAACCCCTCCCCCGTTAGCTTGTTGTTGTCACTCTGCCCGTTTACCCGTGTATGCAGTAATATACGTTAATAAATGGTCCGGTGGAGTTTGTTTTACGCCTATCGCCACTTCCTCTCGCCGCTGCAAGTTCCCGTTACTTTGAAGTGGTAGCTCTAGTCTGCTGCTCTCCCATCCCTCCTCGTGCTTGCAGGTATCAATTTATATAGTACAATGTTCAAACACGTTGTTGTTATGCGCAAGTACGCGTTGCGAGACGGAAAGAAAGAGCTAGTCGGGTAGTCAAGCAATATAAAGATCGAGCCCGAAGCAAGTGCTACTAAGGTACATCCGCAACATGCGTCCCCCCCCTACCCCCCCTGCTTGTGCATTTAAATGTTTCCAGTCGACGCGTTGAAAGATCCCCACCTGATAATCCAACGTCCATGCCGAAATGCGCATGCTGAAATGCGATTGTTTTTATTTATTAGGTGCAAACTCGTAAGTTTGGACTTGGACCGTAGCCGTGTAACGAGCATGCTTCAACTCATGAGGGTAGGTGACTATCGATAGCCAGGTGCCAACAACTTTAATACCCGCTAGTAGTTTTGAACGGTGGGCATCCATTAAGCTCGGTAGTCAGTTGTCGGATTGATTTTCAAATTGGACTCATGACATGGGTATTTGTTTCATGTTCGTTGAGCAGCGGTTTTTGTTATGTTGGATCGAGACGATTGTTCCCCCCATCTTGTTGATTAATCTGAGGATAGTCTTTGTGATGCTGTGGGTTATGGCATTAAGCAGTATTGCTGTTATGGTGAAATGGTTATCTATTGTTTAAAGTCGTGTTCAATATGATGTTTGCTCCGTTTTCGGACAGCATTCTTTATGTGGGCGGTGCTAGTGCTTTTGCATGCCTAATTTCTCTCGGGGTAAAACCTATGGAGTCTCTCCATGTTCATCTGGTTGGTGGTATCCACTAAAATTTCTTGAAAGGATTTCCTTATGTGGGCGCTACTTTTTGTTGTTTGAACTAAGTGAAAAATGACATTGTTGCTTATGTTTTGTTCCACGAGTTTTAATAGGTAATAAGTTCGTAATTGTTCATATCCGTCCATGTTGTGACCTTTGCTTGTTAATTTGTGTATGTCTTATCTTCAGGTGACACGAAGCGTGGAGACTCGTGAAGAACAAGAGTGAAGTTGAAGACTTTTTTAAGTTTTTAGAAGTCTTTAGAAGTTCTCTTAGAAACCCTAAACATATGGATCGTTCAGGCACATAGGCACAGAAAAAGATGTTTGTAAAGATCGTTCAGGTATATGGGCAAGAATATAATGTTCATAAAAAACGAAACTGTAATCACATGTTTGTAAAAAGAACTAACGTTTGTCACTTTTTCCATTTATCTCCCGATGATAGGACTACACCCCGCTGATTACCTTTTGCGTCATGCCAACCAGGGCATGGCGCGCTGCCGAAGCCCCAATGCGAAATGCTTGAGCACGTTCGCATTGGGAAGAGTGGGGTGTGGGATTTGAGGGTTTGCCACGTTGTATGGGATACGTACCATCTGACTCTAGAAGACTGTAGTACTTTGTGGATTTGCTATATGTGTGTGCACGATTGATTACATTGATGGCAATGTTAAAGATGTCGACATCGGACATGCTGATGTTGATGATGATAGTTGGCGCCGATGGCAATGTCGATGTCGATACTTATCGCTGATAGCAATAACTCATGTAACGAAAATATCAGCCCGCATTATATTTCCCTTTGCACATCGTTGCCATCAATATATCTCATGTTAGAGCGAGTCCCCATGAGTCATCGACTAGAATAGATATCGCGATGGCAATGATCTAAGGCTAGGGATCAGCCATCGATGCATCGTCGATAGTATCATCATCACCGGGTGATAGTGCCATCGATGTTATAGGTTGCGACATCGACATCGACACGATGGGAGTAGTGCTAGTATCAATGCCATCAATTATCAATAAAATTGGAAATATTGATTATCTAAGTCCGATGTATCGATATATCGTCCCAAATATCGATACATCGGCGATAATATCGGCTTGAATTGCCATCGATGTCAGCATCCCAAACTATCAACACTATCAACATCGACAATTGAAGATATCAATACCATCAACATCGACATTTCAAAATATCATTACCATCAACATCGACAAAATTCACTTGATCCCTAGCCTTACAATGATTGGTGTTTGCATTATCACTACCATTCCACATCGGAAAATTGAACTATCACTCCCATCAACATCGAGAAGCCGACCCATCACTACCATCAACATCGAGAAAATCCGGGTGATCCCTAGCCTTACCGGAAATCTTTGCCTATTTGGCTGGTACGTCAATCTAATGGACTCTTGTACGCCTACGGGACAAGACTATATGTTAAGGCTAGGGATCAAGTGAATTTTGTCGATGTTGATGGTAATGGTATCTTGAAACGTCGATGTTGATAGTATTGATATGTTGGATTGTCGATGTTGATGATGTTGACATTTTAAGATGTTGATATCGATGGCAATTTATGCCGATATTATCGCCGATGTATCGATATTTGGGACGATATATCGATACATCGGGCTTGATAATCTACATTTTCCAATTGTTTTGATAATTGATGGCATTGATACTAGCACTACTGCCATCGTTTCGATGTCGATGTCGCAACCTATCACATCGATGGCACCCTTAGCTGGTGATTATGATACTATCGACGATGTATCGATGGCTGATCCCTAGCCTTACTGTATGTGCCGAACGTCTCTACATTGCGATCAAAAGTGTTGTACGAACTACACGACGCACCGACCGCGGGACATCATGGTATTATTCGACTATTGGCAGCAGTGACCCGGACGTTTTGGTGGCCTAACATGAAGCGGACAGTACAACACTATGTACGCAGTTGTGTTACCTGTCAACGCACCAAGGCAACGCGACACAAGCCTTTTGGACTCCTTCAATCGCACGAGGTACCGACCAGGCCGTTTGAGCACGTATCGCTTGACATGATTACGGACCTTCCTGAGTGCGATGGGTATGATGTTGTGGTGGTATTCGTCTGTATGCTTACGAAACGGACGATTGTCGAGCCAATTACGAAAACGAATACAACGGAACAATTAGCGAAAGTTATGCACCACGATGTTTTTCGACATTTTGGCTTACCACGGAAATTAATATCCGATCGAGATCCCCGGTTTATGAGCGACATCTGGCAAACCCTATTTAGGGTTGTTGGCACCAAGCTGAATATTTCTACGAGCAGCTATCATCCCCAGACAGATGGCCAAACTGAACGAGTAAACCAGACATGGGAGCAAGTCATATGATGCTATGTGCACCCCTTGCACGACTATTGGGTTCAACACCTTACCAACGTGGAGTTTGCGATCAACGCAGCGGTTTCTACGTCAACGACTATGTCTCCATTTAAGGCGACGATGGGATTCGAGCCGACATCTCCAACGACGGCTACATTTGAAGATGACGAGCCTAGCCGTACTTTACCGGAGCAAGTGAAGATTCTGGTCGAGATGCTCAGATTTGCCCACGACTGCGTCAAATAAGCAGCCCAGGCACACATGCAAGATGCTGCAAATCGGCACCGGTTACTAGTACCTTTTACAGTTGGTGACAAAGTTAAGCTCAAGGCGACAAATCTACGGTTTGTACAACAGCCATGTTCTAAACTACGCGACCGCTACATTGGACCGTTTCTCATTACGGAGGAAGTTTCCCCGGTTGCACTTCGGCTTAAGCTACCCCCTCGAGTACGGATTCACGATGTTGTACACGCCAGTCTACTGGAGAAATGGAATTCAGAAATATAACAGGCCAACAGTGCGCAGCCAATTCCGATTGTGCACGATGCGAAGCGATTTGAAGTCGACCAAATACTCGACGTGGCTTTTAACTCCAACGGCACGGGAATTTTGTTTAAGGTCCGCTAGGCAGCACCGTTCAACGTACCTAGCGAGGACACTTGGGAACCCATGCGAGGAGTCAACCACTTAAACATCTTTTCCGAATTTCTTCGAACGGATGTTTATCGAGAATTTTCTGGCACTCCTGACTTTGTCAGATTTCGCAATCGCTGGCCTGCAAGAACCCCAAGAAGCCAAGACCCTGAGTACTGCACAGCGAGGACGCTGGCGCTTAAGGAGTGGAGAGTGTCATATCCTAGCCATTTAGCTTAGTGCTAATATCTGACATTATTTATTTCCTAGAAGTGGTACCTGTGTATCTTAGCAGCGATATTCATTGACTCTTTTATTGTCATCGCGGCAGTACAATTGTATCGCCGTATTTTCCCTCGACAGTACAGAGTTACTAGCAGTAACTCTTCTAGATAGTTCTTTTCTAGATAGTTCTAAGAGCTTGTTCCTCCCAATTCGCCGCCACCGCATGCGCATGTGCGGCTGAGCTTGGGTCCGGAGCCCGCGAGCACGGAACTTGGTAGCGGTGAGCGTGACGCCTGCCCGCCTATTCGTGTTTGCTTTTGTCTCGGCGCTCTCCTACGCTGTGGCATAGTGCGGTACCTATACATAAAGTTCTCCTTTTTATCGTCCGCGGTCACTCGCCGTCGGCGGCTCCGGTGCGTTTTATTTGTACCATCGCCAGCGTGACCCTCCCGGGATCTTTTATTCGTCGCTCGACCCCTGACCGGGTACAACTACCCGTACCGCCCCTATTATCGGCATCCTCGAGACCCTTGGCCGCTACCGGTACCGCTACAACTTTCGCCCGCGCGTGGTCATCCCCTTCAGCAAGGCTCAAGGCATCGACACGCGTCATTGCTATCCGTGTACGGGTACTGTAACGTCAGTACTGCTCTCAGCCCGCTAAGTTCATTCTAATCACTACCCGTACTCGGAGCCCGCTATTTGCAAGGTCATCCTTTATCGCTGGGCGCCTCACTACCTACGATACGGCGTTGTATTACGGAGTTTCCATCCGACTCTTGCGGCGGTTGGTACACGGGTACCAAATAGCTTCTTTGCTCTTTTCTTGAGCATCTCCATCGCGGGCTCCAAGGCTCTCCACCACAAGCACCGCGAGGGTAGAGGCGCGACGGACCGGCATCGAGGAGCCCACCACGTCGGCGGAGAATCTTCCCTCCAAGGCACGCCACATCGCCACCTCGGGCGACTTCCGGTATAGTCCAAGCCACATACCCCCCCCCCTTCTTCGACCCCGCGTGCTCTACTTATTTTAGGACGCGACACACGTGCCACCCCGGATGGCCGCCGCGGCGACCCGGCCGGGACATAGTCATCGGCGTCCTCCACCGCCACCTCTAGGCCGGTCGCCCGGCGGCGGGTCGGGTCGCGCCCTATGGCACCCGCTCCGGGTGACCTTCCGACATCATCACCTATTGCTCAAGCGCCTTCGCATGCCTTACGACCTGGAAGTACTCCGTCTCGGTTTTTACCCCCCACTCCCTCAATGCGCTCCCCCGCTCCTTTGAGGTGCGTTAGTTGCTCCGCGTCGTTCCCGACCCTTCAAGCGCTATGCGCCCACCTAAATTCCCCCGCGACAACGTGCACTTTTGCGCCCGACAATTGCCCAGTTGTGGATGCCGATCGCCACCTTCTCGCGCCGTGCACTTTTTGCGGACGATACTTTCGGAGCGGTGGCCTTAGTAGACACCAACATTCTTGCTCTCACCGTACTTCTACGCCCTCGCAACCGCCGGCATGCGGTGCTTCGCTTCCGCGCGGTCGGCCGTCCCCGCCGCATCCACAGTCCTTGCCCCCCGCCGTCCAATGGTGCCTTGACCATGGGGCCACTGGTGGGGAGAACTCCAAAGCCTTCTTCGAGTCCTACCTCCTTTCTTTCCGATCTAGTACGTCCTCGAACGGCGTCCCCCCTTCGGTGGTACGCCTCGTCAAGCCGGTCTTCGAGGAGCTCGTCGGTTGCGTTTTGTTTTTCCGCGGTAGGGCTAGCCAAGGGGCTTCCGCGGAAGGGGCTTGGGCGGCGTTGCTTTTATTTCCGCGCTTAGTTTTGCGCCCCATGGCTGATTTCACTTCCGCGGGGCATCTGCCCCCTGACCCAGTCGTTGATTACCGTGACAACCGCTTAGCCCATTGGGCGTCAGGAGATCTCGATACATTGTTTTCCGCCGCTCGCGCTCACGCATCCCTTACCAATGGGCGGGCATCGCCACCTACCTCACTTCCGAGGGCCGGTACCGACCCCATCTCGCCTTCGCAACCCTTTCATAACGGCGTCTCGGCCAAGGTCGCCCACCGGGCGGCTAATCTAGCTGCGGTTGGGGAGTACCGTCGTGCCATGGAGGCCCTAAGCTCCAACCCCGCTGCAAGTGGTCGCGGGGTGCACGAGGAATTATCACGGTTGCACCCACAAGACGATGACGACCTCGCGGACGTGTTGCCGGATCCCTTCTCCCTCCCTCGTATCAAACTCCGTGCTTCGGAAGTTGATATCATGGAGGTCGTTGCTAGATGCCCTCGAAAGTCTAGTCCTCACGTCGACGGTTGGAGGTTTGAAACTCTTCGCGCGTTGGGTACCCCTTGCACTCTCACCGGTTTCGCCGAAGCCATCGTGAATGCAGAAGTTCCACCAGGCGTTGCCTCATTCCTCGCCTCTACCACACTTATCCCGCTAGACAAGCTTGATCCCGAACAACGACGCGCACAAGAGCAAGAACTTCGCGACCAAAAGGGGACGCTGCGCCCGATTGGAATTGGCTCCGTTCTAGTTCGTTTTGCGAATCGCGCGCTTCTCGCCGTAATTGGTGACGGAGTGTCTCAATGGTTGGCTGCTCGGCACCAATTTGGGGTCGGCGTCCGCGGCGGGGCTGAGATCGTACAATTCATGGTTCGAGCCGCGCTTGACGCTTCACCGGACTGGGCGGACATGCAAGGCGACGCATCCAACGCGTTCAACGAGTTCTTACGGCGTCCCTTGTTTGAGGAGTTGTCAACAAATCCCGCGCTTCGACCGTTGCTCCGCGTCGCTACTATGTTGTATGGCCGTCCATCTACCTTGTACGTTTACGACTCATCAAATGCTCACGGCCCGGCCATGCGCATCCCGAGTACCCGTGGAGTCCATCAAGGTTGCGTTCTCGGGGCCATGTTCTTCGCAATAGTTGCCTCCCGGGTATGCAAACAGTTGGTTGCGATTGCCCCGAACGAATCCGTTGTATGTTGTTATTCTGATGATGGTCACTTCTTGGGACCCCCTGCGTCTCTCGTGGCTATTGGCGACGCTATGCCGGAGGCGTATGCTAGCGTTGGCCTCACAGTAACCATCCGCAAAAACTGTTTGTATTCCCCTTTGGGTGTCGGTGATGCTTTCGATAACTTACCCGACGGCCACATCATGCGGAGAGTAAGTGTCTCCACGGAAGGGAAGAAAGTATTGGGGGGGCCAATGGGTACATCCGATTTTGCTCGAGACGTGTTAGAAACGGCCTTAAGTAAGTATGAGGCCTACGGCGAACGTCTAAGGGGTCTAGCGGCTCACCGGCACACTCACACTGCGCTTCGTATCCATCAACATTGCAACCGCCGCTTCGGACACTTTGCCCGTACAATCCCCCGAGGTCTTGGCAGGGGTGAGGGCTATGGTGACACCGTCGTAACATTCCTCGAGCGCGCTGACAATGCCACCCTAGATGTGGCGGCTGAGATATTGGGCCTTCCCGCAGCTAGCCTACCCAGCAACACTCGCTCCGAGACGTCTCTTCCCATACGTTTCGGCGGCATGGGGGTGGGGGATTTGGCTGCCTTAGCGGATGCGACCCATGTCGGAGCGGCCGGTTTGGCAGTGGGCTCAGCTATTCGTTTCCTTACAACACAAGACGCTCGCATGCGCGGGGATTCCCAAGACGATGTTCCAATGGAGCCGACCATGTATGGACGGTTAGCGAGTGCTATGACCACAACGGTATCCCGTAGGCATGGTACACCGGACGGAGACGACGGCGATAACGAACCCATGTGGTCGTTAGAACTCGCTTCGTCGTGGGCGCGCTTGGACGCTGCGTGCGGTTCTCACGCTCTCGCCGAGTCTGAACCCTTGATAACCACAGCCTTAGCGATGCTCCCCCCGAAACGTCCAACGGTGGCTCGCGCCGGCTGCGTTGCCAAAGCCCGATCAAACAACGAGCAGATCGCCCAGTCCCTTGATGGCCTACCCTCGCTCGTCCCTCTTTCTGCGTTTGCCACGGACATCTTTCCAAAGCTACAAGCCGACATCAGTGAGCGCGTCAACTTGTTTCGCTTCGCGAAGCTCGCTCCCACGTTTTCCAATCGCGCTCGGCCGGAGTCTAGGCGTTTTCTATCTCGTCTCGGCCACGGCGCCCTTGCGTTTTTGGCTTCGGACCCGCCTACTTCGGGTCGCCTGGGCGAGCTCCGTGACAAGTTCCCTGAGCACTACGACGCAGTTTTCCGCGTCGCGGTCTGTCGCATCTTCGGCCTACCCTCATCTCGCATCCTCTCTTCTCTACGCTCCCCCACTGCTTGTGCTTCTTGCCATCTCTCGGTTCAAGCTATGCGGGGTGCGTTCTCGTCGGCGGGTGTTGACATGTCGGATGATGCGTGGGCCACTGCTTTTGCGGACCATTTGGCTCGTTGCGGCGGAGAAGCTTCGGTCCACACCGCTCACTCTTGGTTAGTGACGGCCCTTGCGGAAATCATCTCCGAGGTTCGTGGCGCACTCGGGGTTGGCGTCGAGGTTCTCACAGATCCCACGATGTTAGTTCAACTCCCCAACGGCAACGACGGTCTCCCCGCGGATGTGGGTGTCTTGCACTATCACGGCATCCGAGGCTCAAAACTTGCCCTTGATGCCGTGGTTTCCGGTTTGTTCGGCGTGTTTAGCCCCCCGTCACCCGAAGTCGCTCTCCGCCATGCTGAGAAGACCAAGTTCGAGAAGTACTCGGAGGGGTTGAGGAGTCGCCCCGACATGCATCCGCTTCATTCCCTTTGCAGTCACGGAATTTGGTACTCTTGGCGGCCACGCCACGGCTTTCTTGACGGAGCTAGCCAAGCAGGCAGCCGCATCTAAAGGGATGCACGTGGGCAAGTTGTTGGCCTCCTGGCGTCGAAAGGTCTCTCTCGCCGTCCATGTTGCTCACGCGGACAACGTCTTGCGCGGTTTGTCCGCCGCTGCGGACGGTACGGAGGCCGCTTCTTCCTCGGGTGGATGCCTTCTCCAGCCACGGCGCTCTTCACCCGCGCCATGGGCCGCAAGCGTCCCCGTGCTTCCTCGAGCGGCGCGTGAGGCGCCGCTTGTCGCCTCCACGTGTTGTATTCTCGGCGTGGCTTAAGAGTTTCCTTAGTCTAATTTGCTAGGTTTATGCACAATGTAGTGCTTTCCTTTTGGTGTGCTTTGGATTCCGTGATCCTCTTGTCACTCTTGCCCTCTTGTTTCCCCTCCCACTTTCCATGTCCGTGCTCATCTGGTTCTTCTTGTAAGCAATGTTCTAAGAGCTTGTGCGATAAGGTTAGATAGACTGTACAGATAATCTCAGATAATCCGTATCACTAGTAATAGTTTGGTTTAGTTAGCAAACAACACAAGCTACATGTCCTAAGGCTGTTTCTAGAACACCTGAGGTGTGGATATTTATGACGGGGACTTACTGGTAGAGCGGAAGAGACCGGAACAAACCAGATTTACGCCACACCCAGATTGCAAGAAACCATGTTCCTAAGACAATCTTATTAACCTACGCTGCATAATTAGATCCAGAGGTTAGGTTCTATTATTAGTCTAAGGTTGCCAACTTAGCCTAACCAAAGTAGCACCTCACATATGATGATGTAGGGAGGGAGACAACAGAAGGCAATCCTCATGCCAATGATGTCGGTCGTCCACCGGGATGCCAGCACGCGTGCACAACTGACATGGGTGGGGCGACCCATGATGGTGTATACGTAGGTTTTCATGTGATGCCAAGGCCCTAGCTGGTGACATACGGTACGTTCGCTCCTTAAGTGGGTCGTTGCACTCCAAATTAATCTCGAAATCATACTCGCGTGCTGGTGGTATACTATCCGTCTCCTTAATGATGTCCGTAAACTCCTTTAAAGAGTCGCGGAACGGAATCGTCTACTCGGTTGGCTGGAAGGTCTAAATGTTATAGACCGCGTCATGCACCTCTTGTAGCATCCCAGTCTCAACGAGGTATGTTGGTTGATTTCTCAACAATCGTGCCATCGCGTCTGCCTCCAAGTGTTATACTGCCACTCGTGCGGTGTACTTGTGGCCTTACACTATAGTTTCGCCATTTTTACGGTCGCGAATCGTTTACGTAGACAAACATATGTCCGGGTCAACGGCTTGTAACGAAGGTTTACCGATAATGATGTGGAATTTATCCACCTAAGTAGTAATTTCGTCCATACGTATGTCCAACGTCCCTTTTGTAAGCACTTCACTCCGTAGTCGATGGCGAGGCGTAGTCGTACTTCCATGTGCTAGTTCAATTCGGTATTTCCCTCGAGAAGCCGTCGGAATGTGATGCTCCCGTACCCACTCAGCCTTGCAAAAGGTCTCCGAAGCGCCGGAATCCACCAAAATACGGCATCGGTGACCTCGTAAGGTGGCTTCCAACACCAAGAGATATGTACCCGACTGAATTGTAGATACGTGCAGCGTCGCAAAAAGATTTTTCTCTAGTCAGACGTTCTTCTTCGCCCACCCGTCGATAGGTTTTCCAAAAGTCTTTTAAGGAAGGGGAAACAGATGATCTCTAGAAACCAATGAATAACCCGTCTGCCGCGCCAAAGTTATTTACTTTTAGGTCATAGCCCATTCTGCCCGAGAAGATGACGTAGTGTTCAATATTGATCCGGGTCATCGCGAGCGATATACACGTAGCGCTTATTACATCCGGACGACTCCATTCCTTTATGGCATAAATTTATTTCTCTCAACTTAAATCAAGTTGTCTTCGTAAGAGTTCGCGTTGTTGTGCGTTCCGGGGTCCCGTTCTCAATCTCTTGTTTGCCACTAGGAAAACATACCATGCCAATGTCCTCGTTCGTTTGTAGCACTCGTCGGCCGTCGGTAACAAAAGCCGTCGAGTGAGTCCAATTGGTCTTTGAGGGTTTTATTGATTCTACGATAAAATTTGGACTATATCGGCGTCATCGCCGTAGACTTGCGTCGTCCATCTTGTTGGTCCAATGTCTTGCCTTTTTCTTTCCATTCCACTGTTCGAAGGACAAGTAAACACATGGTCCGTCACTGCCGAGTCGTCGATAAGCTGGAAATTTCGCAACAGCTTGAACCATGGTGTTGTCCTCTATGTTGGAACTACTACGACCGCTCTAAGGTGGGGATGAAGCAGTTTACTCCGCAAATAGTGGCCCCAAAAATCTTCTAATTCGTTAAATGGCGCATTTAGCCAAATTCTCTGGTACTTTTGTAAATCTCTGTCCTGAAATGAGCGCGCGGGACACCAAAAATCCTCCGCCGCTTGAGAATTAGGGCCGTCATCATGGCTTGCTCCAATTAAGTCGAAGGGTCCGTAGGCATGAGAGTACTTGAGCAAATACTCTCAATTCATCATCTAGTCGCTAATATTTTTACTCTTGAAGAATAGCCTCTATCATGTCGTTTTCGGTAACATGTTTCGTACTTCTTCCGTGTGGTTCTCATCCTCGGTCGTTGTAGGAGACGAAACCTCACCTTGCAGCTTGCCGCGCGCTGCCGACTAATGTCTTACTTTCCCGGCGAGGGTTTTTTCGTTGTGTCGTTCTCCTTGTTCATCATGTATGAGCGGTCGATAGCGATGTGTCCCCGCTTGTGGCAAATGAAGCACCTGCCTTCCTTCTTGAATCTGTCGACGTCACCTTGAGTGAGGCGTCGAATCTCGTAAACCTTCCGTACATTGTCGTTAGTCGCTCCGTGCGAATCTTCCTCCGACTCATTGTCGACCTCCTCAGTTGCCTCCGAAAAGTCGCTATCCACCTCGATGACTTTCAGCCGACCCGTCGAGCGTTGGGTCGTCTCAATCTTGGTCTCTTTTGTCTCCGCTCGTAGCGCTGCTTGAATTGCCTCGTGTAGGGTCTTAGAGATCTTTAAGGAAGCCTCCTTGTGAATCGAGGGTCCTAGACCGCGCTGGAAATCATGTGCGTTATTTTCGTCGTGACGGTGAAGAAGCTCCAATATTTGTTCTCGAAAATAATTCGCGTACTTCAGTACCGCAGTTTTCAGTCGCGCCTTGTCAAAATTCAATCTCGCTTGTTCCGCAGAATTATTGAATTAACGCTCTCTCCATCTCAAAACTCCGGAAAACTCTTCACCGACTTCTCCTCCAATCTGCGCAACATGGGAGTGCCACCACTTCGATAGTGGGCCTTCCACAAAACCACATACCAAATACAATCCTCAATGCTCTTCGGGGTTGACATTGTGATACCGTAGATACCCGCGCGAGTCGAAACCAGTTTCTGAGCTCGTCGATATCAGTCGTAGTGATGCTCTTGATTCCGGCTTGCTTGACGTCGTTAGGCATAAGGTTCGGCATCTCACGCGTCCTCTCTGATCTCAAATGACCTCCGCGAAAAAAAAAACTGTCTCTCAACCCTTGTTCACTCGTCCTTCACAATGCATGAAATCGTTGTCGACGTGATCACGCACTTGAGATAGCTCAATCGCAAAAATGTCAACTCCGTTACTTAATCGCTGTAGCATATCGGTAATGTTCGTTAACGCATGCTCCATCGTGGGGCTCGATCCCTCTCGCACTGCTTGTCTTCCGCCATTTGTCGACGTCGGTTGTATCAACCCTGAAGTTGTGTCACGCACATCTCGTAATCTCTCACATGCTTGGTTTGACATCCTTCGTCTCGTATGTCAAGCTATTATTGTCTCCAAAACCACGTGTAAGGGTCTACTTTGGTAACCATAGGCTAATAGTAGACCCTAGTCTATGGATCTAATTCTAAAACGTAGAGAGAATTAATAAAGATTGTATCGGGAACATGGTTTCGTACAATCTAGGTGTGGCGTTTTTCTGGTTTGTACCGGTCTAAGTTCTCTCCCACGGCCAGTAAGTCCTTGTCCTTAAATATCCACGCCTCGGGTATTCTAGAATTAGCCTTAGTACGAGTAGCTTGTGCTGCCTACTAACTAAACCCAACTCTTATGGACGATTTAGATCATATGAGATTATCCCTATTGTCTTACCTAATATTACCGCACAAGCTCTAGGAACTATAGCTCCCATCGAACTTATAGACGAGATTTGGCTAGTAACTCTTTATTGCCCGGGAAAATACGGCGACATCGTGTTGTTGCCGTAATCACAATAAGATAGTAATTGAATACCTTAAAGATGCAGGTACCAATTAGAGACAAATGATACTTTTAGATACTAGCTCTTAGACATATGAGCTAGGATATGACAATCTGTGTGTTGGAAGCGAAAGGCGTCGTACGAAATAATATGACAAGAAGTCAAGCGTCGCGGCGCATTCAACTGATCTGGAAATTTGTTGACCTTCATTACGAGAGATTTCACGGTCATCTCCGTGCGAAGTAGCGCACGAGCTTCAGTGAGGTCAGTCGACATGTCCGGAGAAAACGTTCAATCAGGTCCGTCAACCGTCCGGAGAAAGCTGTCGTAGCGTAGCGATTTGGGGTTGAGTCTAGAAAATTGCAATCTATTGAAGTCAACCTACCATAATTGTATTGGCCATGCAACAAGTGCCATGACCTATGGCTTGATAGGCTCGTCCACCACCTAGCGAGTATACACTTCCATTCTAGCGTGGAATTATGGGTACAACCTACATTGTCGAGTGAGCACTTCGGCAAAGCAACTCCATCTCTCGTAGATGTCGGGGCTATGCGTATACAATTCTCAAAATATATTATGTAATCTACTCGGCTAGTTCCCATGATGGATTTAGAACCACCCTATCTCCAATCAAGCCACATTCCAAGATAGAGTCACTCGGCGAAAAATGAGGCACGTCAGTGTACGAGTTACGTCCTTCATCGTCCGCACATCCCTCTAAAGTTAAATTAAATCGTGCGTGCAGAGGGTCAAAGACGGACTCGACTATTATCCATACCTCGGAACTTGACCTCATCAACCGCTACTCCTATCAATTGAACATTTGTTTACTGGTCTACAACTTGCTATGTGCTGCTCATGTTGACGACGCTCTGCCACGAGCTTTGCAAGAGTCGCAATTGTCGTTGATGGAGGTGTAGGGGTTAAACCATGCGCCTCTGCCGCTTGCAATGTCACGTGATGACTTGAAGATGTAGCGAGATGCGCCAACCCATACGAAGAACATTCAAGCCACCATCATATCTACTTAGTTGAAGTGTCAACCTGACCTTCGTACTTCAACTCCGGGCATTTGCGGACACGATGGCCTTGCTGGTGGCAATCGTACTATTGTAGCATAGACCCCCCTCTCGATGACGTTCAAGATGTTTGGGAGTAAAAGCTCATGCGATGGCGTCGAGGTCAATTCGGCAAGAGTTTTGAGGAGTTAAGCTCTTTCCTCCACGGTTTTCACGTCCACGAACACGATAAAGTCCGTCGTCTCGAAGCCTCTTGGTTCCATCAGTGTCTTGAGCGTCCAGTGGACGCGTCTTAGTCAACTTGGTGCATCATGGGTTGTCAACTTGGGCAGTTGCAGCCCTCGCATATTCATGAGTCTTTGCAGCTCCACGAGTGTCGGGTTGTAGCCCAAGAATGATCGATTGGACTTGGTATAAGTATGTAACTGAAAATTAGCTAGCCCACTGATGAAGCGAACGCACCGAAAGTCGTATGGAAGGGGATTTAGGGTTTAGGGATTTAGGGTGTTGAAGAAGTCGTTGAACTGTTAGGTGCAGATTGCGTAGTTCATCAAACCTTTGGCATGGTCGACTCGCGACTTTATCAAATCATCACGGATGTTCGGTAACATGGGAGTTTAACGAAGCTCAGTGACCGGAGCCTCGAAAGAAATAGGTAACAAGCCGTGCGTCTAACGGTTGAGCAGCCATGTTTCGAGAGGTTCAGAAAACTGAAAAGATACCCACATGATGGCCTTGCACGAGTCATAATTGAAGCCTAGCATTTAAAACCATTCTGGTTGCCACCATCCCCATCCTCCCCGACCCTGGTCCCACCCCATGGACATACCCCCTCATCACTTTCAATCACGACCCTATCAACCCACACATCGACATGCCCTCCACCGGCAGATTCACCATCCACTCCCACCCACCATACACGACACAACCATCCTTTGCACCCCAAACGGCCACACAGTCAAAATCCTCTCCGGCCCTCTATCAACTCTTCCGTCCCAACCTCACACGCCGCACATTCGAAGAGGAGGTCTGCCATCTCATCACTTGATTGACTCGTCACTCGCTCGAAAATTCAACCACCCACCACCGCCATCACTACACGCAACCGCTAGGCCACTCGGGAGGACCTCCTCTTTGTCCTCCACCATACGTTCCACACACAAACCGAGCTCTAATTTGACCCCCTCAACAAATCTATGCACTCCCACACATAGCATTCACGCTACCATGAAGACCTCGTCTTCTCATCCAGTGGCAGCAACACACCACACACATGGCACGGCACCAACACCACATATCCAGAATACACCCAAGAATACATGCGTCGTGCCATGAAACGCGCCATCAGCATTGCCCACTCCACCGCTCTCAGTCTCCCAGCGCCACCATCGTCATCCTCCCCCGATGGAAAGATACACCATTCCGCTACTCCTAATACATCACCTCACCATACACTTTCCACCTCTACACCCTCCTCGACGACGCCAACACGTTCCTACCACCCGGCTAGCACACAAGCAACCCCACCCTCAAATTATTCGGTACACGCTGGATGGTGGACATCTACCTCGTCGCGATCCTCCTCGCGGTATTCTTCTGGGCCTCACGCACTGCAATGAACGCACTCCACAACACACTCGAATTCATTTACGATACTCACCTTCCCACCCCAACCGTCACCACCCCACCCCTGTCCCACTTCATCAATAATACACCACACTCATAAAGCATCTACTACCTTCCCTCAAACCCACCCATCCCGTTACTTGACCTCTTTTTGAGCGCACGATACTAACCTACTCTCCCACGCGAAGTGCCCTTGCTTGTAATTGGCAGGACTTCGTGTAAACTGACGGTTCCAAAAAGGGAGGCTCCTCCCCACTTGGAGCGGCCGCATCCCACCCCGCCTCAGACTCTCGCATTTTTTCTCCTCTCCAACTCACTAAAGACAGTAATAAAATCCACAGTACTACTTAAGTACTACAAACCCAAACATATAAGGGGATTGGTCGGTAGCTTGGATGAGCGACGCCGACCGTCTTCGCTCCGGGCTTGGCCTCCCTATGAGCGATATACTGGTGATCACATGGCCCATTGGACGACATGCACCGATCACCTCTCCCCACCCGAGCCTAGCTCACCCAGGTTAGTGGATCCGTAGGCACATCTGACGGTACACACTCCAAGGCGCAGCTTTCACAAATTTGAATTCAATTCATATGAAGGAATCTACGCCGCCCGCTTCACAAACACCTCGCGTACTACACTCAATACTTCAACACCCCTACGAGTCCGATAGGTTACAAAACTCTCCCCCCCCCGGAGTCGGCGCACCACCGCGCGCTCCTCCGAGCGTCCGGACGTCCACACCCGACGCCCGCAGAAAACAAACCTAGGTCCCATCTAGCATGGTCGTGTGCCACCAACACATACTGACCACCTCAATCCCACACTCCACCCACACACACATCCTCCACAACCCATACATCGCATACTACCCATCGACCACTATGTCCCTACCTTCTAACTTTCCGGATTCCTACAAGCAGGTCCTCCTCACGGATCGCCTAGCGCCCCTATTAACAGATGACCACCTCAGCCCCCGGAGCCGCCCGGTGGGCCACCCACTCGCCCCCTTCCTCACGGCCCCACAAATCACAAATGCAGACCACGGACTGAGCTCGCCCATGGAACCCACCCCGGGTACTGGACTTTAGACGCCCCTAATCCTCGGAGCCCCAACATCCGCTCCCGACCTCGGACGGGCCGCTGACCTATCCGCCCACATGATCGACTCCTACCTCCTCACCGGCGAGTACTCCACCGCCCCCTTGACCTTGCCAGCTTTTGGCTCCACGGTGTGTTCCTTCCTGATACACCGGATTCATCGCACATTCTCCTCTCCGCCTGCTCGCTCGCTAGGCGTTGGCTTCTCGAAAAAGTTCATGCCTTAACCGACATCCCACTCCGCGTGAGAAATATAGTCCGTCGGGAACTCGCCCATCGCGCTCACAGGACGGCCTCCACCACTTGCACCCAACACCCTGCCATGTCTCAGCAACACGACCGCACCCCCTCCTTGCCGAACTCAGGAACGGCCATCAGGAAGTACGCCTATACATTCCCACCTCATGCGTAGCGGTCGGCCTCCCCTTCCAATTTACTTCACGCAAGCGTGAACTCCCGTCGGGAGGTCCCACGCCGCCCAACGCCGCTACGATCCCCAACCTCACAACCAAACTGAAACAGCAGGAAATCCAAATTATCCGCGCAGTTCACATCCCCG